>QAXH01002814.1:0-15044 GCA_004335635.1 Chloromonas sp. AAM2 | reverse complement strand
GGCTGCATTCGACGGATTCCGCAGGCAGGCAATCCTTAGCAAGCAACCATCCGGCCCCTTCACAGTATACCGATCACGGATGCAGCAACCCTGTCCTGCTTGTCCCAGGATTGACAGTACGAGCACCTTTAGAATCAACTGCCGTCATGCAACTGCCATCATGACGGCTATATGTCTTGTGACCGTTCCCAAATGCCACAACCGCAGGCGTACATGGCCATGCTATATATCTGATATGCAAGCAGAAGCAAAAACGTCTGAAAGTTACCCAGGGGGGCATCGCTGACGTTCAAGTGACGTCAGCTAAACCGAACTCACTGGTCCTGGAACTGTCTCACCAGGGAGTATGCCTTGAGCAGTGGCGGCTCCGTTCGAATCAGGAGCAAGCCCCCAAAGCACGTGTCAACAACCGGCCAAAGGCCTGGCAGGCCACTGCAGTGGTGCAGGACATGGATGTACAACTGCCTGCAACAAAGATTGGGGTAGGAATTGAATTTTGCCATGTGGTGCTATTGTGCGTGTTCTGCTATGAAGTGAGTGTCTATTAGCGTGGATTAGATGCACATCTGGCAGCATGGGCTGATGTGCCCTGACGGAATATTTTTATGTGAAACGTGGAGCTGTGAAATTGTGAGCGTTGAGGCTCAGCTAATGTGGCTGGCACTTCTTTTGTTGAAACCCTAGGCCACAGACTACGTGCTGCCACCCCTGTCAGGCAGCAACTTCCAGATTCCAAGGCCCAGAATAAAACACACGATTGAGTGATTGACATGACTGATTCAAGTGCATGAAGTGCTGCTCCGATTAGTTTCGAGTCCAAGGGCACTGGATAATGGACACATGACAGAGCGCTAAACATGCACGCACCTGTAGCTAGTACAACCCCATGGAACCAGAGAAAGGCTGTCAAATGATGTCGCAGCTTCACATGTGGATCTCCAGACAGCATCGTCGTAAGCTATGGACCTGTGTGCGCGCGATGTTTGGGCGAAGCTAAGCCTGTCCCGCGGCGAGCACAGGCAGAGGATGGATTGAAGCAAAGGTATGGGCAACCGATCCATCGTGATGTTATGCAACCATGCATCTGCAGTATTGACGCGAGTATCAGCTCATCAGCGCTAAACCCTAGCCATCATAACCGACAGTCGTCGGTTACTCGTCTTTTGTGACCTCGACCTCCAGGAGGCTGGAAAGGATATGGCTGGATGATGGGAGATTGGCTTGTGTTGAACATGGACGCTGTCGTGGATGGAGCAGGCATGTGGGTGCTGAGCTGCTGGTTATACAGCCGACGACCCCCACTTGAGGTAGGTGTATGGCTGTGTGGGGAAGATCGCGTGGGTGTGCATGTATTACCATGCAAGAATTTGGCATGTATTGTATACAGTTTGACTGTCCAAGGTTACTGGTCCGGGGACAGCCAGGGTGTGGGGGGCATGGGCAGCGGGGCACGCAGCGTCTGCTCAGTCCATGCAGGCAAGGCATCATTGGCCGCTGTATCCCCAAGCGTTTTAAGCACCAGGGACCCCCTTCCTCATGTCACCTTCAGGATTCAGGGCACGGACACCCTAGGCGTTTGTGCACTTACCGCCCAAGCCTCACCATTCGCTTGTCTTGACCACAAGCAGTACTGGCCTGATTGCGTGCACACATCAGAACACCTTTCGTAAGTCATAATGTGCCGCTGCTGACGCTTTCACGTGCTTTGTGTTGGGCACATCAAACCAAACGGACTAGGAAGCAGCTACGTGTGACGGAAGGCTGTCGTTTCACAGAAGCCTACCCTCAAGTATGCTGGCTGCAGGTGGTTGGCTGGCTGACTGGCCACGTGGGCCCCCTGACAGTAACCGTCCAGGAGCGGTTACTTGAGCTGCTATCCACTGACCCCATCCTCTCAGCCGCGCCCCTCGAGCACCCCTACAGACTCAGGCTGTACAAGCACGTGATTGACTCGGCTGAGAGGTCCCACCAGGAACTGTGTGACCAACTGGTGGAGGAGTACACGTGTCTGATGCAGGTAAGTCGGTCGGTAAAGCGTACAAGGCGCGATATTGACTCTATTGTTCGACCAGAAGGCAAATCTCAAGGGAATACAATTGTATTACCAAGCACAGGCGCATGGGCTGGTGGAGCGTACAAGGTCATGGTGCATGGTCACGGTTTATCAACATGCATGGTGCAGGAGTGAAGGGTTGCTGTGGGTTGAGCTGATGCAGGGCTAAGGCAGCCAGGCACTGCTGGGATCATGAAAGGCTGCACCTCGCTTGCCAGTGTTCTGTTAACAGGTTCTGACTTGTCCCGAGTAGTAGTTGAGGCGCACCACCTTGAAATGATTTAGCCGCATGCGTGAATTCACATGCAGAGTCCGCCTGACATGCCCAGGCCCAGGGGCGCTGGGTTGAGCGCCCAGCCTGTCCCTGGCTGTTGTGTCAAGACCTTCTGCTACGCTGACGTGGCCTCGGGACAACCTTCACTGCCTCTGTCAGACGCACTGGGGCATGACAGAATCATGGAGCATGCAGCCAGGCTGGCGCTCCACCTGGGTAATCCACTGCAAGAGCAGCATGGGCATGAGCAGCAGCAGCAGGAGCAGCAAGAACAAGAGCAGGAGCAGGAGCAGGAGCAGGAGCAGCAGCAGCAGCAGCAGCAGCAGCAGCAGCAGCAGCAGCAGTCAGAACAGTCAGAACAGTCAGAACAGTCAGAACAGCCATCCTTGAATTATCATGAGCTGGAACAACAGCAGCAGCAACAGCATGCAACTGGCATAGGTGATCACACATCCGGGACATGTGCCAACGGATCCAGTATGCGTGCGGTGCACATGCCTCCTGGCGTTGACGCACACATGCTTCCTGTAGGTGGTGGACTTGTGAGCCTGTGTGTGAGCCGCAACATGCTTGCGGGCGGCACCGGGTGTGTGGAGTGGGAAGCGGGGCTGGTGCTGGCGGAGCTGCTGCTCAACAAGCCTCTGCTGGTGAAAGGTGAGCATTCATCATGTTCCTGGCACTGGATCGCACACACCAAACGTACTTATCATCAGGTTCATGAGGGTAATCGTGGCACATCATCATCATCATCATCATCATCATCATTCGGTGATGCACGCGCCTGCTCCGTGCACTCACAGCACACAAGACCAGGTAATCCAACACTTGTGGCCAAGCGCCTAAATTGTTTGGTCTGCAGCACCACAAGCCGCGAATGCTCATTAAACAAGACTACATGCATTGATGAATAAGGAGGGGCTCACGTGCACCAAAAGTGTAACCGTTGCGAATGTGGCCTGGTGATGTGCAGGCCTGCGGTGCTTGGAGGTGGGATGCGGTCCGGGCACAGTGGGCATTGCTGCCTGGCGAGCGGGTGCCAGGAAGCTGCTCATGACGGATGGGGATGCAGACACAGCCAACAACTGTGCCTTCAACTGCAAGCTCAATGGACTGGAGGCCAGCAGCTGGCAGCCACGAGTTACAAGTGGAAAGGTGAGAAATGTTTTGCCACCTCCCCCAATAAATGTGGCATTTGAAACGACAATCACACGGGCAATGACCCGCAAGTGAGTGGTTGTGTGTGAGCGCAGTGGTGTAGGGCAGAAAATGGCAAATGGTAGGACCAAGTTCTCATATCTGTTTTTGTGACTGCTGGTGGGCGGACCCTGGGAGGTGTAAAACCGACAGCTTGAATAACCGCCATCACCAGGCGTCTCATTGCATGTGCGCTGGCAGGTGCCCTGTCCAGCCCATCAGCCGCCGCCCATCCAGATCGGTGTCCTTGACTGGGGTCAGTGGGCCGCTGGGGAGCAGCCTTACCAGTTGGAGGAGCCACCGGACGTTATTCTTGGGGCAGACCTTTTGTACGATCCAGGCAAGTCTAGACCAGTGCTCCAGGTGTTGACATGACATTTCAAATGTCACCAGCTATACCCGTACCCCTGCTGAGCAGTCCTCCCCGGACTGAGGGCCATTTATACCACACGCACTCTGTCACCATCTATACAGGCCCGTTATCTTGTGAGCAGACCTCCTGTACGACGCAGGAGAGTGTATGCTTAGTGTAGGCTTGTCTGAAGTGTGACAGGCGTGTGCCTCGTTGGAGTACTGGCGCCCTCACGCAGCGTCCACTGACTCGCTGTCACCAGCTATAACATTGAATAACCCCACGTGTGGTGTGGGTGTGCATTTCATGTGTGGTGGTACAGGCGTGTGATGTTGGTGTGCATGCCATGTGTGGTGGTACAGGCGTGTGGTGTTGGTGTGCATGCCATATGCGGTGGTACAGGCCAGACATCAGCGCATCAATCGACATGGGAAGGGAACACCAGTGCCCATGCGGGAAGCATGGGAGGCCAGTGAACTCATACATGGATGGACACAATGCAGAGTAGACTGAACATCTGGACAGGCCTGTAAACTTGGTAATGTTAGACTGGACTTGACCGATAATTTCAAAATCCGCGAACACTGACTGATGCATACGACTGTGCCGCAACTGTGCTATCTGTCTGGTGCTGAGCTGCACTCAGCCGCTCTTCATACGGTTGTGCATGCCACGTGTCTTGCCTGCCTGTGTGCCTGCAGCGTTCCATGCAGACTTGGTGCACCTGCTAGTGCGGCTTCTGGGAGGCAGCCGGCAGTGTCATCCATGCATCGGCACTATCAACCCACACGCACAGAACAAGACAGCAGCAGACCCCGGCACCATCAACCCACGCCCAGTGGCTTACATTGCCACTACATTGAGACAGGAAAACACCATGGAGAATTTCAGACGGCTGGCTGCATGTGCAGGCCTGCACATGACACAATTGCCCTGCCAGGAGTCGAACCAATCTGTAGATGATGTTAACGCTGATAAACGTGCAGTGTGTCATTACAGGCACCGATTACGGTTCGTGCACATGCCTTGGTTGGAAGCAGCCAGGCCGCGGGTGGTGGTTCATGCCATTCGGCTAGCAAAGGATGAGTTGTATTGACACAAGGCAACTGGGTGTAGTCATATTTGTGGCCAAGTGGTGAGGCGCACCGTGGAATGAAGGAACAGCGCCAACCCGGACGTTGATTTACAGATAGACACCATTGATTTGGGGTATATTCGTAACAGTTGAGCTGATCCCGTCACACCAAGGATGTGTTGGCCTGGCAGAGGCTGAAGTTGGGTCACACTTCATGCCATCTGGCTGGCCAAGGTGGTCAGATGCATCTTCTGATAACAATGCCTTCATGTTCTTTCGGATCAGTCCACCTACACTTCTTGCACAGTCAAAGCACATGCCCGATGTCGCTAGGGTTGTATTTCCTTGGTGACAGTTGGAGGGGTCTCGTCACTTGCAACGCAAGGCTGATACCAGCAGGTGTTGTCTGGGCGTAGCCTTCCCGTCAACCGCTTACTGGCCGTCAAAGTGGCCCTGAAGCCTTACAGAAGACTCTGAGCATGTCTTACATTGCTGAGGGCACCAGCAGTACATTGGTGCGGTCGTTTCTACTGTATCCTACGAGACACCTTACAGACCTCAATGCTGAAGCAGTGGAGTGTGTTTTCTGACCACTGGTACTGACAACCACATAATGTCAGCGTTGTCTCGTTCTAATTCCAACTGCTGGTGTTTGACGTGGCACTCAGCAGGACATCGTCCTTCCTGGCTTGTAAGTTCCCTGCTTGTCGGCACAACAAATTGCATCGCGCCATATACAAGGACAGTGAAAAACGTCTGGCGCTGAACAAACCCCCTTCGCCTGACAATCAGTCTATGCTGCTTTCCCGTTCCAGCGGCCCCGTCCACCCTGCACCGCAGGGTGTCTCGCCTGAGTCTACCAGGATACGAGAGTTGGCAACAGGGTTCAGCCGCAGCACCGCATGGACTTTTCATGGCACTCTTCATGGCATGCATGGACTTTTGTCTTACCACGCATGGATGCTTCGCATGGAGTGCCTGCAGTCAAGTCTAGGCTGTCGAATTATGTACAATGACTGATTCCGCTGATTCACACCAGTCGGATTTACATCGTCTAAGTTTGTTCTTCTCCATATCAAAAACTGGTTTGCTTGCTTAATCGATTTGTTGCATCATGGAAGCCATCAGAGGACACGGGACGGGATGTGTACCGTCCTGGCCTACCCTGAGCAAGAAAGAGAAAAAAAGGCAGAAACAAAGGCAGAAATAGGCCTAAAGACAGAAACGAACAAGGCAGAAAGGAAGGCAACAAGCCACGAAATACACGAACAAAGCACAGAAGGCGCATGCAAAGCGCCCTGCTTGGTACTGTCTCAAAATGTCAATATGTAGATAAATTATACGCGAAACTTCTGCTCCGAATGAGCCACACCAACGCTTGAAACATGACATCCAATTACCACAAACATTTAAACCCAGCGGAATGATTGATGCCAAGCTGAACAAAATCAAGAACAAGAGGGACACATGCTTTTACATTCCCATCAAAATCATCATTTCCTTGCAATCTTCAACACCACCTTCACGCTTAAGAGCCTCGGCAAGGAGATGCGGAGTGTTTATCAAGTGTCGATCAGTGAATTCAGATACTTGGCCTGTTATCTTGGCGTTCATGAGCCTGTGTTCCAATGCAGTGACAACTCTCTGGAAATCGAAGTTCTCCTCGGTCATCAATTCATGAGGAACGACCAGTTCATGGGTCTCCACATCCCATATACATAGGGACACCTTTGCCTGTCCAAAGTCAGTCATTAAAGGTCCTCCATCAGGAAGGTTGGGTATGACGTGCTTCGCCGCCGCTCGAACCAGAGCTGCCTTTTGTGAACTCGAAATCAGCGGGTCCTTGAAGTCGGAGTGATTGTAATACAGCAACTGCATGTCACGCTTGGTGCGCATCGCGACGATGTATGCCTCCTTGTAGCCTCTGTCCCACTGGTTTGGCAAGTATGCCAACGCTTGTTCTAGCGTCAGCTGCGGGTAGATTGCTGACCAGTCATGGAGCTGACTGGGTCTTTCAAGTTGGGTGATGTCCGTGGTTGGGAACGCCTTGTATCCAAAAAGAATTCCTGCCGGAATGTGTATGAACCTCGCCTCTGCCATGACGTACGCACTGTGTAACGCCAAGGCAGTGAAAGCATGCAAGTCAGAGGTGTGCACACAGTGGCGAATGAGGATGCTGGCCTGGACTCAGCAGTGGGGCATTGCTTACTTCGGACAGCACTGTTCAGTTGAAACCTGACCACTGTTGCTTGGCTGCTACAAACACAGTTAAAAAAAAGAAGTTTGCCAGTTCTGGGACAATTTGTGTGAATAGGCCTGTATTACCGCCATCGTGTGTCAGTATTTCCAGCTGCATGGATCGGGAGGCCATGTTGTTTGGCTTTTATGCTTTGATAAACCTTGAGATTTTCTTTCAAGGTGATTGAATGCAGATGTCTTCTTTCACAGGACAGTGAGGTTAAGACCTGTCACTTGTACGTCCTGTTGTGAGCACATTTGAAAGAGAGGATGTGTATCGTGGGCGCCTGATTGGTATTCTCTGTTTTCCCTGGCCTTGCCTTAGGACCTGTGGCGCTAACCCTGAGATTGTTCTGCGCGTGCCTGCCCTTGTGTGCAGGGTCGCACAGACACAAATTGTCCCAGAACTGGCAAACTTTATTTTTTTTAGGACGCAGGCACGGTAACAGCCGGAACCGGCCCACCTTGCCCTTCTTCTTCGTGCCTCGTCACCAGGGCTGGCCTTCAAGGCTGATCGCTGGCTCTGGCGAAACACCGCCGCGCGAAGGTGGCATGGGGGAACAGAGTTGGTCGCGGACTCAATCTTAATTTGCCTCTCAACTTTCCAACTGTGTGCTTACCGTACTACAAGCAAGACAAAAACATGCAAGGCTCAGGGGGCCGTTTGGCCGTTAGGCCTGGCAGGCCTGCCAAAGTCCTTTGGCGGTTGCACACCCTGGCGGTTGCACACCTTACCCCTCGTCAAGTAGAATAGTTGCATGCTTCGTCTTAGGTGTAAGGGCTTCGTGATTGAAAATTTGCAGCCAACGGCCTTCTCTCTCATTTTTGACACACCCTTTCTACTACTTTGAAAATCACCTTCATACTTTGCACTGTGTAAAAGAAGTCTGGTCTCACCGGATGCAAAACCTCTAGTGCTCATCCGTTGAAGTATCATCGCTCCACAACTTTTTGGTAAGGGGACTCTCGCCACATGGTGGGTGGGTCTGTTAACCACCAATATTAGTTTTGGATATCCTGGACTCCCACACTGTTAGTCCCAGTGCCAGCTATGCACTCCGGTTTGCACTGCATGTACACTCCCACACTACGGGCGATCATCCGCAGCAACTTGTGCGATGCACTGCCAAGCTGCGTTCGGAAATAGAGCTGTTGTGATCCTCTGTGATTCCACTGTGCCAGGAGTCCACTGTGCCGTGTGTAAGGGGATGACCCTTACTTGGTAGAAGAGAGACGAAGAAGACTAATTACAGGAGCAACTTGTGTCCGGAAATCTCAGTGTCAAGATCTCTTATAGACCCGCAAGGGGCTGGTCACACTAGTCACTAACGGTCTTAACTGTCAAGAAACAGCAAAGGAAGAAAGCATCGTGGAAGGCGTGAGCTGATACCGTTGCACCGTGTGTGCCCAAATTTCCTGCAACCTGGACTGGAGCATACGCAAGGCAGACCTCATGGGCGTGCTCCTCAATTTCCCAAGGCATTGGGGGGCACATTCAATGGTCCCAAGCGCGGCTCGGCTGAGCGCGTGTCCAAGGACCCAGCTGTGCATCTTGTGGGCATAGGGTCAGAGTGGTTGTATGTCAAGGGTGGTGGCTACCCGGGTATCCCGTTGCCTAAGCTGCACAACCAGTTTGAGTAGTATTCAACAAGGTCCTCTTCTCGTTGCTGGGTGCTGCATTATTTTTTGTTTTGGGTTATGCTGAATAAGTCTTCAAGGTGGCACAAACAAGTCATGAATTTTACCAGAACAGATGCAACATGACAGCGAAATAAGGAGCTGTTCAGGAAGTAAAGCTGTGCTTGTGCGACCAGGACATTCATTGTCATGCATACAGAAAGCGTTCGGTGACATACAGCTTCCTTTGTCTAGTTTTACACAGTGGCTTTTGGTTGCGAGTGGAGGAAATTGTCAGATGCTGCAGTGTGACTCAGACTTGATGCCGCAGACATGATTGCTTTGAAATCTTCAGTGCTGCCGAAGGTTTGTTGCATGGCAACGTGCCATAAGAATGAAATGGAATCGTACGTTTCCAGGACTGCCTGGCTTGTTGCCAACTTCTGCCTGACTTCTATGACTGCACAGAGCTGCTATGGCTGTTGTGGGACAGCAACGCTATGGGACCAGCAACATCACTGGCAGCCAGACCATCATGATACTACCGCACTCAATCAGTCAACAACGCTCTTATGTTTGTTGGCTGGCCACCACCCGTGAATAATATCTTTCTGCATACGCTGCAATCTGATGTGAAGAAGACGAGCATGAGCGGAACTGCCATGTCACCATTTTTGGCTGCATGAACCCAGTGCGATTCAAACAGGGCGCCTTGCGCTGACGCTGATCACAGCAGGAAGGAGGCGGTGGAGCACACAAGCCTAACAGTCTGTGACTCGCTGCACATCGGCAGCTTACAGAGTTTGTGACAGAGCCTGCAATCTGCACCCATGCTTCTGGTAATTCAAGCACGGACAGACATATCCAAGCATTCGTCACATGAGGAAGTTGGAAAAACTTGTGTTAACGAGGCGGAAAAACTTCCTTGAATGGAAAGCGGGCGGGCGAGGCACAAGCCCAACGCCAATCAGGAAAAACTGCGTGGACACTTGCCCTCTGCCCGCCAAGCCAGCCATCCCAAACGTTGCCATCCCAAACGTTGCCCAACGCTGGTCACTGCACAGCCAGAGTACGTTCCCACTGAACCCAGCACTGCCAGCACAACACAGGCTGCGGTAGTGGCGCACAGCAGCAATGCTGCTGCTGCTTCTCCCCTCTTCCACAGCAAGTTACGATGGCACTGTTTACTTCTTCTTGCCACCAGCCTTGCCCTCCTTGAGCTTGATGACCTCTCCCCGGTAGCGGATACCCTTGCCCTTGTATGGCTCTGGCTCACGCTGGAGCCGGACCTTGGCGGCGAAGTCCCCCACCTTGCACTTGTCAAAGCCAGTGATGGTCAATGTGGTGTTCTTCTCGACCTACACATGCAACACATGACAAGTCCATCAAATCACCATAATTGTCAATGGTAGCCATGCAAATGAATTGAAGAGCAGTTGCATGGTTCACAGTGTCCATGCATGCTGACGTATACAGGCAATGCGTGCACGCTTTTGAGGTGCGAAGCGCAAATAACAATTCAATTTTCTGACGATTCTCCAGACCGGGACAGCTGGAGGCATGCAGCCATGTAAACTTCATAACGAGTGGCCTTGCATGCTTCTGACAATGTGCTCAGGAATGGAGAAACAGGCAGGAACTGTACTTGCTGGGTGCTGTGCGATGTAAGTGCACTTGGGGGCTGTGGACTGCCGCTGCATCAATATGAGAGGCGTGGCTCATGCACCTTTGGGTATCCTTTGTCTCTGATGGCCAATGCCCAGCCATAGGTTCATCTAGCTGCACTATGCTAGTGCGTAAAATCATGTAGACTGCCAACGCCAGGGGATGCACGCAGCCACAAACTCTAGATGACCCTCTACAATCATGTTATGTGGGATGTCACTTCGGCCTCAGTGTGTTTTGGCCAGGGGAATGCAAAAGCACTGAGGGCTGGTCATGGGTCGTGTCCTTTGGGCCAAACAAGAGGTTGCCTTGGATGTGCACGAGTAGATGTGCCATTGCTAACTCAACAATTGACAGGCCTAGTAGCTACCGATGTGCACATGCATTGCGGCATACAGCCAGCATGCATGCTGCTGCAACCCAAGACACTGTATGAGCCCCTGAGGTTCATCAACCGTTTTGGCAAGAGATACCCACGTGACAGGCTATCGCGCTTTCTATCCATGGCAGACGTGAGTGTTGGAAGAAATGCTTACCGTGACCTTGAGGCCTTCTGGGATGGGCAGAATACGCGGCACACAGTAGCCGACGTTAAGGGTGAGGTCCTTGCCTGTCACGGCAGCACGGTAACCAGTACCCTGCAGCTCCAAAATCTTGGTGTAGCCAGCTGACACGCCTACGACCATGTTGTCGGTCAGGGTCCTGCATGGCATGCATGGTGGCATGAGTTAGTATGACAATGTGTGCCTGCGGCAGCCTGGGGGCGCCAGTCAGACAGCAGAAGCACACATCCATGCATGCACCTTATGCATGGCCACAGCTACTGATGATGCTCCATGCTGCATGGAAAGCTGCAACCATGTGGCTGTCCAGGCCAAAATCGCCCGCTGCTAGTGCTGGCGCTGGACTTAGACGCCAAGTAGCTGGGTTACAGGCTGTACTGGACGCCAGACGACATGCTGCGCTGAAATTGGTCATCCGATTACGTGCTGCCGCAGACTGACCTTGCCAGGCCGTGCTGGGACATGCCCATCTTTGTGGGCTCCGCAGCGGAGACTTTGATGATGCCATCTTTCTGCGTATTGGGCAAACAAGCATCGCAGGTTAGAAGCTGTGTTCGGTCGAAAACAGCCCTCGTCCTTGCATAGCCACACCCACTACCCACTTGTTCAAACGTCACGTACTGCGTGAATGTCTGCTCCAGCGACCCCAATGGCCCCTGCGCAGTTTGCACATGCCATCGTTAGCCACGCTGGCTGCCGTCGAATCCGCAGACCGTGGAACAGGCCATTAACGTACCTTAACCTTCAGTGTCTGGCCATCAATGGTGACAGTCACGCCCTTTGGCACTGGAATGGGCTTGCCACCAATACGAGACTCGCGGGCAAACACGGACAGACGAGCAGGCACAGACACCCGAGTGACGATGCCTGGGCGGCTCGTGCTCTGCGCCGCGAATGCACGTTGCTGGGCGAGCATCTTGACAAGTGACCCGCTGCAGCGTATGGCGCAGTGCTGTGGACGCTGTTCGTGGCCAACCAATTTGAGCACGTGGGCGGTGCTTGCAACCCGTTTGTTTTGCATGGAGAGAACAAGAATCGTTCCAGGCTTCCAGTAGTGCTATGACAGGCAAGGTCAACATGCAGTAGTTACCACTGGAATTAAGGTCAAGGTTGGCAGGCAGCCACCCTCCTGGGCTGGTGTGCAGAAAACAATCACTGGGCACCTGGTTGCGGCTGGCATTCTCGAGCGCAATCATTATCCGTCAACCGTGTGCAGGTAACCAGATGAAGCTTTTAGGGTGGTCAAGGCCCCCTAACCCTGCACCAGGATTTCTTATTAGGTTTGCAGCATTGCTCTGGTGAGCTGCGCCAGTTTGACAGACCACGCACGGTGTTATGTTCTACTTATTTACTGGTGTGAGACCTTACAGGTTCTCTCGTTAATCCTTGTGTTCGACCCCGCCCAAGCCTTAGTGACTGTTTGCCACACCTGTGCATGGCAACGGCACGGGAAGGCCAGTTTGTGCTACGTCAGCCTTCTGGCGAGGAGTTGCATGTCTGCCTTGTGGTGCTGTAGAGTTGAGTGCTGGGGGATAACACAGGCTTCTGTATACCCGGGAATTGTTCAAGTTGACTTTGCGGTTGTTGCTTAGGGTACAGTGGTGACCAATATGTCATCTGGTTTCCTTCCCCGCTTGCCCCTGCTGAGCAGTCCTCCCCGGACTGAAGGCCATGTAAACAACAAAAACAACAACAACGCACGGTCGTCCACACTGATGGCATTGCCTGTTAATGCAGGCATGTGCTGGAGCACTGACAGCCCTGCAACCCCAATGACATCGAGCACCGGTATCAGTGGATTCAATGCAATGAATGGCTCTACAGAGGAACACATTATCCGAGGCCTCAACCCTGCTGAAGAGTCAGACTTACATGTGCCCAGGATACAGCTGTTACATGCCACGTGGATCAAGATGGCTAACCGCTAACCGCTAACCGCTCACCGCTAGAGATGCGCTGCCTAGCCAGCCAGACATTACATTAGGTACCAAGGTTAGACCATCACAAGACATACGTCAGGAACGACCATGCATCAAGATCATGGCTTCTGTCATCACATAAGTGCGGGCAAGCGGCTCATGAAAACAACAGCATCGACCTGTCTACGTGCCCATTGAGGCACAAGGTGGTGATCAAATGTCATGCCAGGTGCTGTGCAGCCAACAAAACCGTTAAACGGCCACGCCAGGAGGATTTGGTTGTCGAATAGGCTAGTACAGCATTACCTGCATTCCTGCTACATCAACACAATGAAGCTACTAATATGTATGGTGCGGAGACAACAAAACCTATGAACTTGGACTGTGCCATGAAAGGGGTGTAGAGGGCTTGGCTGCCTCCCCAAGGAGGCGGGTGGCCATGAAAGGGGCAACATACTATACGTACTATAGTACACAGGCTAAAGAATATACAATCGCACAATGCGCACAAAGCACATCTGTATATGCGCTGAAAGTGGAAAGCAAGCGTTGGAGACGTGGCAGAACCATTT
The DNA here is from genome assembly GCA_004335635.1 of Chloromonas sp. AAM2. Taxonomy (NCBI): domain Eukaryota; kingdom Viridiplantae; phylum Chlorophyta; class Chlorophyceae; order Chlamydomonadales; family Chlamydomonadaceae; genus Chloromonas; species Chloromonas sp. AAM2. The sequence continues at coordinate 1,522 of QAXH01002814.1, read as the reverse complement.
CTGGCCACCATGCGAAGTAAAAGCAATATCTTGTGCAAAAGCCCATGCACCACAAAAGCCCGAGCGAGTGGAAAGCAAGTTGAGGAGTGCAAACCCTTGTTGCAAAGCCATGCCTATTGTTAGTGTTGGGCATTAAACTGTCGGAGTGAGAGTCCAGCCCACTTGGCACTTGCGTGAAAGAGATTGGTACCAGGATGGAAAAGCTAGTGTTGAGAATGTTGCAGATCCATCGCTTGCCACCGATGAGGAATCAAAGCCATGCCCACTGTCCGTGTTGGATACCATGCTGTAAGCAGGAACTTCACCCCTCCGACCATGCTATGCACATACAAGGGATAAACAAATCTTGATATGCATTAAAGGGTGCAGCGCTGCAGCATGACCATCGCACCAACCACAGCCATGGCGGCAATCGCCTGGCAACCGAAGCCACCAGCCTCGCTAAACCAAGGCTCATGCCCACGTGCCCATTCAGACCCCATACAAACCTGCACAGGCACGACATGGACACTCAGGTTGAGCTGATGCTGGCAGACACACACCACCTGGTCACTCTTCTGCAACACCCCACTCACAGCCCAACCTTGCTGTCAAAAATCGTGCAGCTGCCATCTGAAGCTATGCACTCGTTGGTGCCCATATCCTTGCAGTTGAAAGCCACTTCTGGACATGTGCTTGACTTGTTGGGGTTAAGGTTGTTTAGAAGAGTGATGTAAGCAGCTGCCAAGCACCTGGACTGTTTGGTCTGCAGCACCACTCTGTGGTGAAGGGCTTTGGACAACGCTGTGTAATGATGACTCGTGGATAGGTGGTCTAACGTTCACCTGGAATCTCTAGCAGGAATCCCGGCTGCGGTATGCGGGGGTTGAGCTTCCTGGTCCCTGGGTTGGCGCCCAGCAGGCGATGCAAGGTCAGACCATGCTGGCTGGCCACAGAGCAGAGCGTGTCCTGGGACCGCATGCAATGAAGCCTGCAGGGCAACAGAGGGGCAGCATGGTGAGCGTGTGTTCATTCCAGTGCACCGCGGATGACGCCAGGAGCTCATCTCAATTTGTTTGTGCCAAGGCACACTGAGGGCTCATTGCTTGATGTGATGACTGCGCTCTTCATTGAGTGGGCGCGCATGCCATAGCACTCCTCACTTATTCATGGAGAATTGAACGTCGCACACCTCAGCAGGATGCTTGCTCAAAGCAGTTCATACTGCAGGTCAAAGATCAAGCATTGGTTCCAGCCTTACCTTGGCAGTATGCTTGCTACCGGCAGTGCCAGACAGTCACAGGCCCTCAGGGCAGGCTCCTCCCCGAGCCCAGGGTTAGCCTCGAGCACCTCCGCCTCGCTCAACCCCACTGCCGCTGCAATGCTTTCTAGCGTGTCTCCCGCACCGCACATGTACATCACCACGGGCCCGTCGTCTCCGCTGCCGCCCGCGCCCTGCGGCCACATCTCGCTGCCGGCTCCCGGCTGCGCCGGGCAGCTGGTGTGGGAGCGGCCAGCCGCCGCCGCCGCTGACCGGACAGCC
>QAXH01002812.1:0-16932 GCA_004335635.1 Chloromonas sp. AAM2 | reverse complement strand
TTTGGAGAATACAACCATTTCAGGAAGTCCAAGTCTTCCGACGTGTACGTTCCCATTCAACTGGCCAACCAGGCCTACACTGTGCACAGTGTAGGTGTTCCGCTGTCACCGTTGGCATGTGTCATGGAGTCAACGATAAATGCAAGAACAAAGTGTTGCGCAGAGTGCTGCCCGGTTCGACTGTGGCTCTGGAGCAGAATCAGCTCAGCGAAAACTACCGATACAAATGATGGCCGGGCGACCAGAGCCGGATGGCAGGGCACATGACAACTCGACTTCTCGCTTCTCTGTGATAGTCTGTATCTGGCATGGTGATACGCAGGGTCCCAGTTCGGACCGGTAAAGAACACAACGGGTATTTCCAGGGAACAGGAAAATACCGTGAGGACATACAAGACACAGCCCCGTTCAGCTATGACTCCAGGCGTGCCAACAGTGTGCCGATGGCGCGCTGAGATGGACCGGGCGCTGAGAAATCCCGTCGAAAAAGTTACAAACTTGTGCTAGCAGCGACATCATGGTGTACTTCATTGATGCTTGCGAGGTGGCAACACAACCGATTTGTCTAGCCTCAGACAAATATCCGCCTGACCGGTGTGCAAGCCCGGGAAACGGCCGGTGCAGCACGAACTTGGGACAAGAAGCAAGCGTGTGACACGGATGCGCATGTACCTTTGGCGCGTTGATTGGGCTGCAGTAAGCCGCTGACCGACCGCGCCGCACTCTGTCGCAACATACTGTACAAGCGATTGGACAATTTGCAACGATGCGGTCCTGTCAATCGCCTACAACACTGGCATTTAGATTTGTTCTTGTTCCCGTATCGCTGCCACGTGTGGCTGCTCCCGTACGTGCTCTCACTTTTGAGCGGTACACATTGTTCCTAGCCGACAGTCAAAGTTGAGATAAACTCAACTTTGCATTGATGCAGCGGCCATTGAGCAGAAGGTGGCACAGGAGGTTTTGCTTTTGGTGGACAAAGAAGAGCGGGAGGTGCTGGTGAAGGAGAAGCTGACCACCAGTTATGACGAGCTTGTGGCAGCTGGACTAAGTAAAGGCACTGCGAAAGTTGTCAAGATGCTGTTCCCTGGCGACACAGGTACACATGCATGTGTGGGTACCTCAGCATGCCATGCATGTGTGGGTTGTGGTGCACAGTGGCACGCACAGGCTTGTATGCCAATGTGCTTGCTCTTAGACCGCCCAAGTGGGATGACAGGCCTACTTCGGCAATGGCATGCATGTGGCCATGCATCAGGGTGGGTGCATGGCACATTTTACGACTGCCATGCATTGCACACCCACGTGACAATTGCATTGAGAACACAACGTGACATGCATATACTGACACGGGCTGTTGCATGTGTCAACATAACAGCAGGGTTACATGTGAGCCACTGATGGTTTACTTGTGCTTGTTTGATGTACTGCCTTTTCGGAGTTTGTTTCAGTGTGGTGCATGTGTGCGCCTGGTGCATGCGATTGCGCAAGATGGCATGCATTCACACTTGTGCTTGTGTTGTTCATGTGCGTGCAGCGGCGGCTCAAGCACCGGTTCCGCCTGCAGGTGGGGGTGGTGGTGAGGGCAGATGTGCAGGTCATCCAGCATGATTTTGGCGTTGGATTTGGCGACAGGCTCAGGCAGCTCATTGAATGGGATTGTCGTCAATATGAGCTGCATGATGCCGCCTGTAGTTTCTGTGGCCATGGGTCCTTTGCATAACCTTGTTTCTTTCACACACCCCACTGATGCACATGTTCACTCTCAGCCATTCAGCGTGGCATGTGTTAGTTAGCCGCGCTTGTGACTTGTGTTTGTAATACCTGTGCTGACTGTCAGCACACATCAACGGCGACATTGGAAAGCTGAGACTATCGCTATGTGCCTGTCAGCTTTGCAGCTGTGCCAGTTGTATCAGCCGAGCAGTGCCTGACTAGCACAGCATGCAGCCGTTCATTATGCTGCAGGCTGCCGACTGCTCTGTTGCTCTTGTCACATGGCTTGCGACACATGTGCGCAGACTACAGCTACTCTTATGTGCAGTCTCTTGGAGCATACACAGTGCCACCCCTCGCAAGCGAGCTGAGCCAAATCTATGAACAAGGGCCCATGACCACCACTGGCACCCGGTTCCGACTTCCCCTCCTCTCCTTCATGTACCATCAAGTACCGCTGTATCTTCGGGGGACCTTGGTAACTGATGTGGAGAGTTGTCAGGCGCACAGGTTGGCTACAGCCATCACAACAGCCTTGGACTGCAATCCAGGAGATCTGGCTGACGAGATTACGACTGCAGGTCAGTCTGTGAGCCAGATGATGAATGGAGGTGGTGTGCTCGAGTGGTTGTCGTGCTTTTCCGCCTGGAGCCGCACCAGGATAACGTGTGCTTGCTGTTGAAGTTAGGCAGGGGTTGCTGGCCGTGCGCCTCAACAGTGTGCCCCAGTTTGAGCAGTTGTAGCAGGAGTTGTTGAGCTGATGTTACATACATGCAGCGCTCCCGCCTGCTCACCCTGCAGGATACGTGGACAAGCTGTTCTGGCACATTATGCACCTGCTGTCACAGCTTCGGCCTCAGAGGCCCCTCACACGCAGGCGGGACCAGACAGAGGACTCGTTCACCAGCAAGTCCAAGCGGCCCGACTTCATGGTTATGTGCAGCGACACGCTCCTCTTCAAGGGCGAAGACAAGCCTCAGAGTGGCATGCTGCGGGACGCCAAGCAGGACCTTGTCAACAAGCTCAAGGGCTGGAGTGCCATGTACCATGGCCAGGCAAGTTGCTTGCTACGGGATGCGATCATGTGACTTTGCAGCTCTATGGCTACAACAGCCCTCCACAGCCTACCCATACCGTTCCAATGGTTGGTTGCATCTGGAATCGATTGAGCAGTTGGCCCCACTATGCCTGTACCAGCAGCAGTGTGGTCCGGCATATGCGCATATGTCCGGCATAGCTGCATTGCCTGCAGCAACGGGCAATCAAAGGCCAGCCACAACCAAAACCTGCATATTCCGTTAGCAATGGTGGAGTGAGCGAATTCAGGGGCCTGCATCTGTTGGTGCATGTGTGTTTGAGCATGTGTGTCCTGTGTTGCTGCTGTCATTGCAGTTGGAGTACATGCTCTGCTACGCTGCGCGTGGGTATGAGTTTGAGTTGTGCTACTTGTCAAGGGACAATCCACCCCAGTTAACCACCATTCTGGGTCCCTTGGACACTCGTGACAGCACAGTCAACAGGCTGAAGGTCATGGATGCGGCCATCATCACGTACCTCATTGTGCAATCGCAGTCCACTCAGCTTCCCATGCAGTTCATACCCCTGGGCCATGTACTGAGGCGTTCTCAGGGAGTGTCCATTGAGTATGGGGATGGGTGGATTAAGAAGACCGTCATCTTGTCAGAGCACAACCAACCCCTGGAAGACAAACTGCCAGACCTGCAAGCGCTGTATCAGGCAACACGCACACACAGCAATGTCATCCACTCCCGCTCTGCTGATGAGCCAAAGATTAACAGCAGGGGCGTCTACAAAGTGTACCTGCAGCCTGTCGGGAACGCTCTCAATGACTCTTGGTGCCCCGACTCACCTGCACAAATGCTGGCTGCAGTGAAGTGAGTAGAGACATGGCGATGGATACCTGTTGCTTGCAAGATTGGCACGGTCCACCCTGCACTGCAACCTCATCCGGTGCATCTTGTATGGCCTTGACGCCTTCCATGACAATGGCATGGGCCATGGCGACCTGCGGCCACCAAACATCATCCACACCGGCCCTTTGCACTTTCTGCTCATCGATCTGGAGGGTGCCATTCGCCTACACCGCAAGCCTGAGATGGACATAGACGAGATGCCACAAGCGTGGGAGAATGGACAAGCTTTGGAGGACGGAAATTACACCAAAGCAAGCGACCTGTTCCAGGTATGTTGCATGTGTCTTCTGGTGTGGACCCTGCCAGCCCCTGTCCAGCACCACAGTAGGTTGCTGTCTGCCAAGTATTATACCAGCCCGGTCAGGTGTGACAAGTGCCAAGCTTGTTGACAAACTTCGCACTAGTCATTGCCCAGTCAGAATGGCCAGCCAGTTGTGACAAGGTTGCATTGGGTCGTTGTTGTTTGTGGGCAGCCCGACTCCGCCCACTGCTGGCAGGCTCGGCCACTGTCATGCAGCATTGAGCAGCAACTTTTCCCACGTGTTTGGCTGTCTTTGTAAGAGTTTGCCACCGTTGATCAAATTCCAACTTTCGGCTCCACCGCCTGCACCGGCTGCGCGCGCTCGTGGTGTATGGCCATGTTGCGCATCGAACAACAGCATGTTCGGCGAGTAATGGAGTGTCTGTAAGCACACAGCATGCACTTCATTGGTCTTGTGCTGGCAAAAAAAAGGAACCTTGCCAGTTCTGGGACAATTCTGTGTGCGCATGTGGTGTCCACTGTGTGTCATGTGAGACTGAGACTGTAGTGTCCTGGTTGCAGTGGTAGACGCCGTGGTGACCAATTCTGGGCAGTGGGCTACTCTGGGCTACAGTACAAAGAACTGGCAAACTCCTTTTTTTCGCCTGGCTGTGCTTGCTTACAGCAGCGATGTGTTGACGTTGACATTGGATGCTGTGTTCCTGCAGTTGGGCAAGATCCTTCATGGCTGGCTGGACCATGGTTTGAGAGAGGAGGCCTGGCTGGACACCAGGGCTTGGGTGCGTGACCTGGCTGACCAGCTGGTGGCTAAGCAGCACCGGGATGTGAACAGCGTGCTGCATGTGCTGCGGCGGCAAGGGCGGCAGGTGTGATGCACCTGAGTAGGCTTGTGGTTCGCTTTGCAGTGTGTCTGGAGATAGCACATGAGCTAGCTGGCATGCACATAAGGACATGTGTTGGTTACCGTTGTGTATCGGTCTCGCACTGGCACGAGCCCAGCGCAGCGGTTGTCCATGTACAAGTCATGAAGTTAGAGGATTGTCGCACAGTGCCAAGGGCTGCTGCGCTCCGAGCGCTGTCACAGGCAGCAACTGTTATATGAGTATGAGCCCTTGCAGCAATGTGTACTGAGGGCTGACAGGGCTACTGTGTATGCAGTCGTCAACATCAGACACTGCTCGATTTCTGAATGACGTCCTGTTTAGTGGTGTAGTGTGTGCTGTCTATTGTTATGGCCTCAAGAAGTCATTGCTTTTTGCTCCATTTATGTCTCGTTGCACGTTGCCCTGCGGTTGCGGTAGGTAGGTCTGGTTCTGCCCAGCAATGAGATGTCAATTCAGTGCATCAGATCATTCTTGCAGCGAATCACGTTATGTAATTCACCCTCTTGAATTGCATTGATTGATTCACCCTCCTGAATTCACCCTCCTGAATTGAATTGATTGAGCCTGGTCTGCCAGCCTTCTGTGGCATTGGCATTGGTTGGAACTTGTGTGGCTGCATGCTGCATGTTTCTTCCTGCAAACAAGCGATATGGGTTGCTGTGTGTTGGGATCTGCAGTACTGCCATCCTGGTCGTACTGCCTGTTCTGGACACGGCTCCCGTGCAGGATGTACAGGCTGACATACCCTGCATAATTGGGAATGCTGCTTAATATGCATGTGTTCACGTTGTCACCATGGCTGCCCGGCCTGGACTTTCTTGGCACTCAGTAGGCAGCACATTGGTAAACAGGTCAGGGTACAAGTCTGGTCAAGTGCTGTACTGACATGACATGTAGTGACATGGCTAATGGTGTGAGCATTCCCGGCGCATGTTGCAGATTGTGTTTGGAATTAATTAGCTGCCAATGGTGGTCAGATGGATCTGCCAGCCTTTGGCAAATGTTAGCTCTTTTCACTAGGGTTCGTTGCCGATTGATTCTCTGCACTTCGTGCCCTGCAACTCACAAACGACTTTGGTAATTGAGTATTCTACTGCAATGCAACAGGTCCCACGGGTCCCCATTCAGTCTTCGCGATTCTATCGCCCACAGAAGGCTGATGGAGCGTGTCCGATTTTGCAAATCCAACATCGCCTAGTTCCGCCCCGTTCTCCACACTCGCAACATCTCCTGCCCCCATTCCTCGCCGCATACATGCTGCATACGTCCGTGCAAGTTTCTCGTACATCGCCAACCCACTCCACGCGCCCCTCCGAACATAACCCGCCTTACGACCCCTCCCGGCTCAACCCCCTTACAACCCCTCGCCCCCATTTTGGATCAATTTCCGCAACCCGACCTCCCTTGTCGCTCCCATTCCATTGATATACTTCTTTCACCGCTCTCCGGGCCCTCTAACGCTCCTTCTCGCCAGAGGAAGGTCCTCCTGTCAACTCCATGCAAGCTGAGTCCATGCAAGCACTCCTTCCTCCTCTCCCCCCCTGCCCCCCAGGACTACTACTCCACCATCATTGAGCACAGCAGGCCTGCAGACCTGCACATGAGGTATCATGTGCTCACTAGTGGACAGGGACACCACAACCTCAAGTGAAGGTCTGCAGGTTTTGAAGCCTTCAAACAGTTACTCGTGGTCAAAGACAGACACCACAACTTCAAGCGCAGGTCCGGAAGTCTGCTGGTCCGCAGGTTTGAAGTGACGAAACAGGTGCTCGTGGACAGAGACACCTAAACCTGAAGCGCAGGTCTGAAAGTCTGCTGGTCTGCAGGTTTGAAGTGACGAAACAGGTGCTCGTGGACAGGGACACCACAACCTGATATATATATGTTTGCACCCTCTACCAACTTAAATCACTGAGGCTCAAATCACTGAGACTCAGAGTGCGCTTTATAACGCTCAAGCTTTATAACGCCCTCAGGCTGCTGAGCGCTTTGACGGCCGGTTCCAGGTATCAGCGATGTGGCACGAACGAACACGGGACTTGGCAATGAAAGCTGATTACATGCTCTGATGCTGCAGTCTAGCTAGGACAGAGCTCGTGGCAGTGGACTTGCAAGATATAGCAAACGGACCAGACACAGCTCTTGCACCCAGCCTGACTTCACCTGTCCACCAGTTGTCACTGCAGTCAACTCTTCTGGCTGCTATCACCCAGTCCAGTCCCCCAGCGATCACCGTGGGTGGGGGTTAGGCGTGGGGTAACTCTAACGCTCTGTAATTCATCAAAAGTTGAACATGAAACAAGAAAAAAAACTGAAAAAACAAGAAGTTTGCCAGTTCTGGGACAGTTCAGCATGTCACTGAGCACGCACTGAGGTTTCTTTCGTGTCCAAGCACAACAGCCATGTACCACACACACGCCCTGTTCATTTGGTTGTAGACCAGCACACAGACTCTTTATACAAACACACGCACACGCAGCAAGACCACTCCCATCGGTCAATACAGCAGGACACACGAACAGTCAACACATGAACCCGTCAAATTGTCCCAGAACTGGCAAACATCTTTTTTAATGTCTCCAAAACCCTCTCTTGCATAGTTTGTTACCGGAAATCACTGTGTGCGCCTCTGCAGTCACCTTGTCTGGTTGCCATTTACCTTGACACTGGCCTCACTAGTTGCTTTCAACTCATCCGCCGGCGATACGTCTTCCTGCAACAGCTGCCTAGGATCGATCGAGCCCCCCGGCTCCGCAGTGATCTGCTCCCTTCCACTGCCGCCTGTGCTCTGCCCCGTGAAGGCGTCCACCTTAGCCGCTAGGCTGATGCCCTTGAGATAGCCCCTGGGTGTGCGTTCGACGTCGCTGCTGTAGTTGCGCACCATGTCGCGCAGCACCTGCGCCATACCGTTGGAATTTTCCTGGATGGTTTTGGAACAATGTGATTATTCGTACACTTGTGCGTGGCATAGACAGGCCGACTTTCCCACCAGGGCTTTACGCAAGAGGTTGCTACGAACGGCCTGAAACCCCTGTCAGTCTGCAATCTGAGATATGATTGCTCCATCCTATAGCGTGAAAAACTGTATGAATGTAATGACGCACATACCTCGTCCGAGATTGCTCCCGTGCGGCGGTAGCGCGGCGAGGCCATGCGGAAGGCCTTGAACACCTCGCTCTCGTGGCAACGCCCGCCCAGAACCAGCCGCTGACGGGCAAACGCAGCTGCAAAGCAAACAGGCAAGCACATACCATGAAAGACATACATGCACCATGCTCGACCACAGCACGCCCAAGTACGACATCATTGCTCTTGAATTATTCCCACCAGTGATGACACGAACACAGTCTCCGTGTGGCAGGGATGCACTCGCATTGCAGGCACCCGATGATTAACAGGCGACAGAGATGCACAGGAACACTCACTTCGCTTGTCATCCCACGTGTGGGCTGGTCTGTTTGCAAACAAGGCGCACTTGGCAAGCCCTTGATAATCAACGCCCTGAGGCAATGGCCCTGATACAATGCGCTGGTGCACTGAGGCTGGCATGTGCAGTACAAGCCCTTGGCCCATGTCACATGGCCGGAACAGACACTCGTTTATTGTTTAGTGCCACCCTGTGGTGCTTGAGCCAGCGATGCAACCACAAGCTCTTGATTATCAATCAGCCCATGATGACCAGTACCCAATGTCTCACCGAAGTCCTGCCACTGCGCCTTCAGTGCCTGCGCCTCCGAGGCGCTGATGCGCCTGGGCCGCCCCACCTCGTACACGCCCGCGGCCACGCACGACCCCAGGCCAGTGCTCACAGACCTGACAAACACAGACACGCTTCTTGCTCAGATACGTGGCTCATTGTTACGCCATCCTGTGTTCCACTTGTTGATGTGAAGAACGCCCACACGTACACACACATACATACACACGAACACGCACAGGCACAGCAGACAAACACACTGTGCGCGGCCGTGCATCCTGCATAGGCACACCGGGCAAACCTATCAGCACCCGTGTGTAGATGATAATCACATAGACCGCCCTACACAACCACGCTGCTGTGTGTGGCCGTCCTTGGTGTCCTGGGGCTCTAACCCATCCCACACGCTGTCCACCCCTGTCCACCCCTGTGCACCCCTGTGCACCCCTGTGCACCCCTGTGCACCCCTGTCCACCCCTGTCCACCCCTGTGCACCCCTGTGCACCCCTGTGCACCCCTGTGCACCCCTGTGCACCCCTGTGCACCCCTGTGCACAACCCAACGCCTTGTAACCCACTTATAAAGCTCACTGCGTGAAGTGCACGGCTGCGATTACATGTCTACAGCTGTTTACACCATACACAACTGAGCCTATGGTTGTTTTTATACCCACCATGTTGCATCCCCGAGACTAAGCCCCAGACCCGCTGCCACGGCCAGCCCCGCAGCGAGGAAGATGACTACTGTCGCCGCCTTGATGGGCGCAGGGGGTGAGTACTCGAGCGCTCCCACGGGCTGGTTGGCCATGCGCCCCAGCAACTGGAGCACCTAAAGGGCACATTGAGCACGTGCGGTCACGTGAAAAACGGTATCAGCACGTGCAGGTAGGAGAGCCAGAAGGTCACGTGAGCACATGAGCCAAGTGCCAACGTGAGAACGGTACAAGCACGTGAACGCAAACATTCCTCGGCACTGTCAAGACTGTCATGGTATGTGACCATCAGTTGCATGTGCGTGAGTTGATATCTGCGGAGCAGCTGTTGCACACTCAGGGGCAACGTGACGGATTGGAACATGCACTGTCAGCTGCAATGGGAGTGGCACAGTCTGCAGGTGGACCTGTCAAGAAGATGGCCAAGTGTACTGGTGGTTTCCCGGCGGCTTGTCTTACCCAGTCAGAGGGTCGCTCCATGTCGATCTTCCCAAAGAACAGCGCCACGAGCTGTATGGGTGTGCAGAACCACAAGGAGAAGGCCCACAGCATGCCGCCCAACACATCACCTGAAAGGGGCACGCCAGGGGCAGCGAATGGGTCAGATGCTACGTCTTGGCACAGGCTGTGCAAGCCCACAACCCACGACTAGTCACGCACATACATCGCAGCAGCCTGCAGCAGATTGCGGCTAATGACCTCCGCCCCCTCCGCAGGTCCGCACACAACTAGGGTGCCAGCCCAAAAAACAAATATTTGCCAGTTCTGAGACAATTTGTGAATGGTGTCCTGGAACTGGGTGTGACGTGAGCTGATCTGTTGTGGACCAGTGTCATGTGAGACTGAGAGGTGTTGATGTTGGGTGAAGTGGTAGAGGATATGGTATGTTGCCAGTACTGGGGTACTGAGTGTGTGTCTGGGGCAGTGCTGATCGTGCTGACCTTGTCTGGACCAGTGTCGTGTGCGACTGAAATGTGTTGGAACCAGCTGTGTTGGTAGACGATGTGGTGTGTTGCCAGTACTGGGACAATGAAGAACAGACAATTCTGTGGGTAGTGCGGTATGTCCCTGAGACCGGTTGACATCAGATGTGTTCGCATGCGATAGGGGCTGCCAAACTGGGACAATGGAATGGGAGGACAGTGCACAGTCGTAGGGTCATAGGGCATCGAACAGTCGTAGGGTGTCGCCCAGGCTCATGCGGGCTTGCAACGTCTCCAACATAAACATGTTTTCCACACACACACATGTTTTGCTGAGACACAATGGTTCCTGGTGGTAAGACAGACCTATTCACACAAACTGTCCCAGAACCTCAGGTGACCTCCTGCTCCGCTGCAGGCAACAGGCTGCCCTGACACAGGCAGGGCAGACGCACAACCCAAGGCTAGTGCCCCACACACAACCAGGCGACAGGCCGCAGTAGGACACTGCTGGTGATCCAGCCCCAGTCACGCTCGATTGGCAGGTGCAGGCAATCCACAGCTAGTTGCCCACGTAGCATGCTGGCCCTCCAATCAACCAACTTCGCCCCGCTCCAGGCACCCGTGCCAGAACCTATGACACACAGTTGGCAGGCTGGCCACAGCAGAGCACTGCTGGTGAGCCCTGCTTCTCTCACCAGCGCCCATGCCTGGCCCCGCGCTCAGGGACTCATAGAAGAGGTAGTCCGCTAGGCTGTCCCGGCCCAGAGTTAGGCAAGCGCCAGCAGCTGCAGTCAACACTCCAGCTGCAGCGCACCATGGGAAATGAAAGACCAGCACCGTTTGTTGATTATGTTAGGCCGATTGTCGCTTGATTTTCTTTGCCTTTCAGCATCTGCCAACTATCGCCATCGACTGCACATGTGCTGAACTGCGCATGTGCTGAACTGCCTCCTGCCCCTGCTATTCGTCTTTTCCCCGCATCTGCTGGTCAGTGCTGTGATGTCTGCCGTACTGCTGCCTGCGTACAGGGGCATACTGTGTCAAGTGCCAAGCGCCATGCCGCTAGCCTCACCCGCGATGACAGTTGTGACTGGTGCTGTGCTGGCCTCCTCATCTCCGTTGTTTGACCTGGCCACTGCACGGCAACATGGTGAATTGTTGGTGCCAGGCAACCAACGAGTACAGTGCCCACAAGCCCCTAGACAGGGAAACAATCTGCCGACTGAGAGACTGTGGTGCCAAGTGAGACTGTGGTGCAAACAGCCTGAATACACTGGAGAATTTGCTGCTGAAGATTCCAAGCATGTGACGTGCAATCAGCCGTTGAAGCATGTGTGTTGGCCCCTTGTCTGGTTCTCTCAGCCTAGGTTTGGATCCTGGGGTAGGGTATGGCGGTGTGAGGCCAATGGTGAAAGCCACACACCGGCAACATCTCGATGTCGATGCTGTATGCCTGTCCACTTCCGTTGCGCCACCGGTACGCTAGATAGCAGGCTGCAATGTTCACTGCCGGGTCGTGTCAACCGCTGATTCAGTGTCTTGAATCTCAACGCCATACTTTTGGATTGACGACGCAATGCCGAACAATCACATCGCTTCAAAACGCATTCGCAATCTTCAAAATGGCGCGAGCTTTACACACACACGATCAAAAACGGCTGCGGTTGAGCCTCACATCCTGTTGACTTTCCAGGATTGTGCACCAACCATCCAAACCAAAATTAAATGCAGCTGCGTAGTTCAGAGCTCACTGCTATCGCTGGTCATATAGTACAAATTCTCACACACGTTCGCGGCCCTGGCCCTGCACACACCCGTGATGTGCTTGCCCACCACATGCCCAGGCCAGCTTGCTGCCTGTGCAAGCCCGTGTAGTTGGTGATTGGTTGACTGAACGGGAGTAACATGTTCACGCAGACTGAATTTCAGAAAAGCGGCAGGGAGCATGGCAGTGTCAGTGGCCCACTAGAGTAGCACCCTCTAACTGCAACTGACGCAGGCGCTGCAGCTGCTGCGACAAGCGTGCCCCATCAGCATGCCCATTTGCCCGTTCTGACACGTCAGCCCAGCCAGGAGCAGGGAGTGCATCTCCTGATGCCTGCATGGTCGGCTGCATGCGCAGTGCAGCAGTGCATGGCGTGGCTCCATGCAGCCCGACCCCATGCACGCCCATTGATCTGGGCACGAGTGCATGCACTGGGGTTTGCATGATCTGGCCGGTGGTGCTGTCAGTCAGGGAGGCGGCCTGTTGCCGGAGAGCACGGATGCGCTCGAGATGCATCGCGCTGTCTTCAAGCCGCAGAGCGGGCCTGTGGGCATGGGCAAGCGCATGCTGGGCAGGTGCATGGGCAAGGCAGGTGCATGGGCAAGGCAGGTGCATGGGCGAGAGCATGCAGGGCAGGTGCATGGGCGAGAGCATGCAGGGCAGGTGCATGGGCGGGCATGTGGCCATGGAGGTGAGTGCAGTCAGCCTTTCCACTGCTCAGCCATATAGTTTAGTAGCACTCATATACAGTGCAACAGCACGTTGTAGGGTTACCTACCCCATTCACCACACATGCAAACTGTGTACAACACACTCTGGGCACACCTGCATGATGCAGCTATCTGTGTGCAGTTTCGACAGGTTTTCACGGGCAAGCTCATGTGTATGGTGATGAGCTGTAGACCTTCTCACTGCCCAGCCATACAGTTCAATGACATGCATATATATATATACAAACACACGCTGACACACCTAGGGGGCAAGGGCTCCAGCGGAATGGCAGGGGGCGCAACCACCATGCCGATGCATGGGGCCTGCTGCGAGCTGACGTCAGTTCCACCTGGCAACAGAACTGTGGCAGTGTCTTGGTGCTGCGCAACTGAGGCGGGTTCATGCATGCTGCTCGTCCCTGCGCATGACGGCAGGAAGATGCAGACACACAGCAAGGCGCGCAGGTTGGATGGTATCAATCAAGTAGGACGAGAACGGAGCAACCCCTGGCGCGTCAAACACATCAAGACAGTGTCAGGATGTGCACATGTGGAACACATTTCGTGCACATGTGCCTTCTTGTTCAGCCCAGGCAACCATCCGAGTTCAGGAATGTTAACAGACATAACGTGGGGTTTCCTGTGGGTTGCAAATAGGGCAGTCCAGGTGCCCTGGTGAGAGTCAGAAACGTCAGGACCTTGCTGGATACGAGTCTTGCCTGTCAGTGAGCCGGCTGATATCAAGCCGCATGCTGGGCGATTGATCATATGTACATGCACCAGGCATGATGGGCAAAGAGCGATCTCTGTCTTAATGCGACCTCATGCACCTTCATATGCGTGGATGGTGTCGGTATGCACCGTCAGCCTGATGTCTGGTTAGACAGACCTCCAGCATGACCCATGCAGATGCAGACGTTTGCGCACCTGCTCGTGAAATCTGAGGAGATGGCCACCCAGCCGGAATCAATGTTGACCTGGCCGCGATGAAGGTAAAGCCGCGATCAGCGGTGTCATGCCCACTTTGTGCCGATGCATGGTGTGAGCTGGACATGACTCCCCCTTTCTGCACTGGTGATGGCAAAGCGTCGCGAATCGCCCCGCAACAACCCTAACTCCAATCTGAAAAATTTTGAGAACCCAAAGTGGGCTCTTCTTTGCTGAAACCTTCTTTGCTGAAACCAGGAAAGGCTGTGGATTACAGACGGTTTCGCGTGTTAGCCCTAAACCCCCGCGAGGGCAAGCTCAGTGTGATAGAAACGTCGCGTAAGTGAGAATTGAATCGGTGACTAGGGTGGGTTGACCGACCTGTCGCAAGCGAAGGTTGTCACAACCTGGTTGCGGAAAGGGTGCCTGTGCGGATTTGCCCCGCTACAGTGAACCATTCGACCCGGGATTTGTTGGACTCACCCAACCCTTTGCGCAACACTCAGCATACCTCAGCATCTGTGCCCATTGGCAGTCGCACTGACTTGCTATGTATGCTAGCATATCACCGTAAACCCTGATTGGCTCGCAAAACGAAAAGATGCTCGAAGGCACCAGGTTCCGTGCTGCTGGGCTACGTAAGGAGCGAGGCTTCCAGCATAGCAGGTGCGCGCTGCACTTCTTCCAACCCTACCCCGTGCTCTGCCCCTCACCAGCCAGCTCACTCGCTTCAGCCTCGGCCCGCCCTCTGAGCCAATCAAAGCCCACCTCCTACGTCCTACTCCAACCAGCATATGCATTCGCCAGCTGCACTATCTGTTCGGGGTTCGGGGTTCACGGCTCACTCGCTTTCGGAACCTGCCGAATCTGCCTGCAGAATTTGGCATATACAGCAAGGAACCGGAGCGAGACGAGCCTGCTCAGCTTCTTCACTGTCACCGCACGACGAGGATGTGCCTGTGTGGCAAGAGGTGAGCAGCGACGCAACATACGACACCCGGTTGCACGGCGACCTGACTGACGCCATCACAACCGCTCTGTCTGCAGGGTGTTACGTCAGGAGCAGGCCTTCCACCATCCCCACAGGTCAGTACCATGATCCTGTGTGTTCCTTTGGGGCAGTACTAGCTCTTGCAGATGAGTGGGGTCGGGTTAGGCCTGGGGTCAACCACAAGCAAGCTGCTTGCAGTGCTACCGCCCCACTCAGCACATCTGTTTCTAACACCGTTCATACCCTGTTCAATTGGCTCAAACGGTCCAAACCAGCCTACAGTCTGATATGGACGACGTTGTTGGTGCATGGCAAGATAGTGTTTCAGATCGCGCTTAGGGTAAGGTTAGGGTTAGGGCTAACCTTTTGCCGTAGAAGCAGCAGGCGTCATCGCACGCAACACAACACCTTGACAATTACTTCACCCAACTTGATTCACTACAAGTGTGCCTCAAGTGCTTTGCGTGCTCAGCACCGCATCACACAAGGCAGCATGCAGCGTCTGGCCCAGGTCCGTTCCTGTGCCCAATCTATACCAGTGTTGTCATTGCAGGACTGGCGGGCCTTCCGTGCACGGCTTGTGAGGCTGGAACGTCAGCAGGGGTGGGCGGACCCCGTCGACCCGCAGCAGGACCGGCAGAGCTGGCCGCATCGCCAATCCCAGCAGCAGTCGCAGCGGCAGCACAAGCCTGCCCCCAATGCCACTGCCACCTCAGGCACCGCCCCCGCAGGCCCCACCCAGACCCCTGCCCCGCGCCGGCCCACACACCCCTCAACTAGGGCAGCGGCTGCCAAGCAGGATGCACTCGCTCGGACAAGTGCCAGCGCCTGGGATCCGCTGCAGCCGCAATGCTGGGCGCACCCACTGCCCGGACCAGAGGTGCGCCATGCAACAGCCAGCCACCGACCTGGCTGTACTTGACCTGAAGCACTCACCAGGCCCTGTCCTTGCCTGGTGCACATGTGGGTTCCAATCAGCAGCTGGTAGCAGTTTGTGAGCACCTTTTTGTGTTGTATTTGCAGGTTGGTTGTGTGCTGCTGGCGTGCCATGACAGCGAGGACATGGGCCCCTTCTTCCACCGATCAGTGGTGCTCATCATCGCACACGGTAGGTCGGGTGCCAGGGCACACGAGCTCACCAGGCTCGCATGTGATGTGTGTGCATGTGCGGACCTGGGAAAACCTGTTGACATCGTACAGGCACAAATTCTCCTGTTGGTTTGAATTGATTACAGCTTGAAGCACAGCAAAAAAAAGATGTTTGCCAGTTCTGGGACAGTTTTCAGGATCGCCACTGGAACCAGTGGAGAGGCTGCTAATAGCTATAGCCAGAACTGGCGAACTTCTTCTTTTTCGAGCCATTTGTGAGAGGGAGCACAGCAACCGTTACGATAACTTCACCAGCCATGCTAAGCTACACCAACCATGCTTAGCTACGTCACTACACTACTTTGCCAGTTCACAGTGAGCATGGGGCCGATGCATGATCGAAGGACACATAACTCACCCAAGGTTTGATCGTATGTGCATGTGTGCAGACGATGTGAACGGCACTGTGGGTCTGGTGCTGAACAAGGCATCACCGCTCCTGGTCAGCGAGGTCACAACAACTACTGAAGTGCAAGGTAAGCGGGCCGGGGGTGGGGGGCAATCTCGGTGTGTGTAGCAGATTTGGTTGGTTGACGTAAAGCACCAGCAGACAGCTGCGGCCATCTTTCAGGCCTTCCGTCGTGTGGCCAGGCTCACTTGTATCAACTCAGGTTGCAGACCAGTACATGAGCTCTTGAATTGACGTCTTGCTGTCGCCTGCTCCGTCCACCTCCTGCAGGTTTCCAGTCCGTGTTCGGTGCGCAGCGCCTGCAGCTGGGCGGGCCCGTGCGCTTGGATCACGTGACGCTCCTTCACAGCTTCCGCGGGCTGCCGGGCGCGGTGTGCGTGGCCGAGGGGCTGTTCACGGGCGGACTCACGGGGGCGGTGCGGCTCGTGCAGGTGGGGGAAGTGGTGAACCTGTGCTTGCTGGTACAACCCTGCTGCTTGCAAACAAAGGCTGCGTCAAAACGCTAAGTGTCTGTGCCTACCTTTGAGCATTGCCATTCAGCTGCTCTAGTTCCCCGCTGCTCCGCCATGCAGGCCGGCCTTGCTTCCCCCGGTCAGTTCACGCTGAGTCTGGGTGTGTCCGGCTGGGCGCCCGACCAGCTGGCGCAGGAGCTGCGGGCCGGCTGCTGGCACTGCGTGGCGGCCGCCCCCGAACTGCTGCTGCCGCCCACAGACGCGCGCAGACAGAGAATCAACGTCACGCAGACGGAACCAGGGGAGCGGCACAAGGGTGGCCGGAAGCAGGCTCAGCGGCCGTTCACGCCTCGCCAAGTGCATGCCATGAACCAACCCAACGGCCACAGCGTGCCGCC
>QAXH01002807.1:2973-25670 GCA_004335635.1 Chloromonas sp. AAM2 | reverse complement strand
ATGTTGCACCACCGCATATCTCAGTCTCACATCACACTGAATCACCACCACACCCACACACATCCCACCCAGTTCCAGTGCACACCCATCAAATTGTTCCAGAACTGGCAAACTTCTTTTTTTTTAGTGACGTGAGGATCAGTCAGGATGGGTGGGTGTGGAATTACGAAGAGCTCATCCCTGCAGCCGCTGCTGCAATGTGACAACGTTAGGTGGCCAGTGAGAGTCATGGTAGACTGCGACCGTGCGATGCGGCAACACAGAGCTACTTGCGGTAGACGTTGTACGCCAATCAAAGCTGCTCGTGCCGGCAAGTGCCTTTGATCAAGCTAAGCTGTCGCGGGCTAGGGTAACAGTTAGGGTTCAGATCAACACTTACAGTGAAACCCAAACACAGGTATTGGCTCAACTGTTATTGGACACAATATTGGTGATTAACACCCATCATGGGGTGCAATTTTCCTTGCAGATGTCACTGTATGGCTCGACTATCTGCCGTCTAGAATACTGATCCGTGAGATTCGACAACACCCATCAGCACAGTAAGATACCATCAGCCAGCCGTTGCAATAATCACGGCCAATCGCCTTCACAATTGTAAAGGAGTGCTGTTCGTGCCTGAGACGAATGCGCCCGTGAAGAAACCGTCCTTGCCTGCAGCTGGTAGACAGCAAATTCAATATGCTGGGCTAGGTAGCAAGTCATGTATTCTGTTCCAGCATAACCAGGCCTTGCTGGCATACGTCCTTTTCATTTCACTTCTGTGCCATGCTCACGTGCCATCCTCTGATTGTGCGCTTGATGCACAAGGCAATCCAAATGGCTACACCCCATGCCCAATGCGCATCCGATGCCATCCAACCAACTTGCATCACCGAACAGCAGTGTGCTGCAACTGGATCAATGCCCTACAGGGTGAGAGCAGCACTGTAGTGCAGACTTGAAGACCCTGAGCAAGTCACGTGTATCGCAAGCGGGCCGCAATGCCGCGCCAGCATGCCATGGTGATAAGGCCTGCAACCGCCACCTGCGCACAAATCAGGGCACACTCCTACACTGATGAGTGATGCAGCGCATGCAAGACAACGAGATGACGGACGAAGGGCTGCAACAATGTGATCACATGCGAGGAACGTACATATTGAACCATTTTGCAGCACGTTTTGTGCTGAAAGCCAAGCGCTCCAGTGACATGTTGAAGCAGCGAACTGGGCCTCTCTTGTCAGACAGTTTCAAGCACTGATTTGTTGTAAACAAGCAGCACTGCAAAAAAACAAGTGTAGCATTATGATGAACCACAACCGGGCAATCATTACGAGTTCTGCAGCACCTGAACTGTGTTTTAAGCCTCTGGCACTTCACATACCTCCAGCTGTGGCGAGAGGTTGTCGGTGCCCAGGTCGTCCATCATAGGAGCAGGGTCTAGAAGGTTGCTGCTGACAAGCACGCTGCACAGGCAAAACAGCAAAACCCGTTGCTGTGCAGGACTCTGTCTAAACCAGTGTGGCCAGCGCAAGCGTCCCTGGTGGCTTTCACAAACGTATTTCCAGTCAGTGCTACAACACAGTGGTCACCAGTGTTGGTGCTGCTCTGACACCCGCTGCTGGTACCAGCTGCCTAATCTAGACTTGTTGTTGCAGTGGTTATAAAGCACTCGAATCGCTGCACCTGGTCACCATTGCTTGACCCAAGCTACCCAGGCCCCACCTGAAGATGGTGATTGACAGCACAGCGGACAGGGCCCATGTGAGCGTAGAGTCCACCACGGCCAGGAAGGATGGACCCAGCAGGCTCAGGTACCTGATGAACACAGACAGAGACAGGTCTGGGGTCCAACGCAGTGAGCAGCATGATGATGGTGCAAGCAGCACTGTTTGCATCAAAACATATGGTGGGTATTGATACTCAGTCACCCAGCCTGATCAGCACCACTTCAGTTTGTGCCTGTGACTGCTCATCCGGTTTGCCTGCACGATGCAATGCAACACCTGCTCCTCTCAGTCTCGCATTACCTTGCGTCACAGTAGCCACATTATCTCGCATCAGCTTGCGTCACAGCAAACCTGCCGTGGCCGAGATCACTTGTGCATTCTACGAGACGTTGAGAATTCATAGCCTGGACTTTTCAGTCAGTTTTGCATTATCTTGCCCCGACTCTACCTGGCAACCGTGCTTGCTACCATGATATCTCGGCAGTCTATGGGGAAGGGTGGACCACACTTTAGTTTTTCACCCTTCCATGCACGGGTCAGACCACTTGCAATGCAGGTAAATGATGACAGCGTGCTCGACACAACCCTTGTTTTGTGACACGAATACCAAGATAGGTCTGCTGCACTCAAACAAACGCAGCAGAACTGGGATTCACACAGGATCGGCCCAGAACTGACAACTGCCCCAGCTGCCCTCACCAGTTGTCTGTGGTGGGCGGGTTGCCCTTGTAGTCGCCAAGGATCGCGGCCGCAGCCAGCCATGTGAACATGGACACACCTGCAGCAACAAAACATGGCCACAACCAAACTTTGGCTGAAAATCGCTTTGTACAATACGTGGCACAGTATTGTTCAGCCAGTAAGCGCTCACAAGGTCCCCACACACATCAGCTCCCACAGCCACATGGCATTTGTATTGCAGCGCTGGGGCATTTGCTCATGACTGCTACAGCTATACCACCAAGCATGAAAGGGAGGCTAACGCTCCTAATTGGCCATTCTGCAGCAATTGCCGGCTCCGTTGCAATGGCCAGGTGGCATCACTCAGCCCATCCTGGTAGACCAAGCACTCCATACGACTCTGCCCTGTAGCTTCTGATGTGAGAATCAACCGCTATTGCAACCAATCACACCTGTTAACATTGACATGGAATCGTATGGAATACGTTCGCTGGATACCTCTGTCGCTGCAATCATGACCATGTCACCTGCAAGACATGTCATTTGTGGCAACGTTTTATATCGTAAAAATCAGAGCCAAGAAGGACCAAGCATGTATCACATGAGGGGAGAGACTCCACACGTGAAGGGGATTGCGACACACCTGGATTATAATGATGGTGGTCACCCTTCGAGGTACTATCATGACTGTAAACATCAGTGCGGTGGGTGGTTAGCAGCAAAGTGCTTGATGCTTCGCTTCCTTACCATTCTAGTAGCTGGCCCTGTCCAACTGCTGCACCGTCACATGGTCTTTACGTACGCTTCTCAACCCATCCCAGACACACGTCTTTGCCATTATCCAATGCCGAAGGAGAGAAGCTTGATTGTGATAGCTTGTGCCTTATCGTGGATCATTTTGATGCCCTCTGCATCCCTATATGAGCCCCTGCTTACCCAGTAAGAGCGTGCCATCTGCAAACCGGTTCAGAACAGGTGTGTTCCTGACGAATTCCTCTATGGCGCTCCTAGGCTTGCCATTCGGCCCTTTGGGCTGTTTACTGGGTCTATTGTTGCTACTGCCAGAAGCGCTTTGCGCTTTGGGAGCTTTGGGCTTGTCTTCTTTGGTACCTTTCACCGTTCGCCTGCAAAAACCATGTCACAGGCGAATTGTGAGCTTGTCAAAGCTTGACAACCAACACAATGGTCACCATGGCTTCGTTTGCTATGACGCAGAGCCTGCTTCACGCCTTGCCTGGCGAGAATTGTGCATGGAGCCCTCTGCCATGTAGGCTGCAGGGGGACGCCCGTATTAATAGCCAATGAGCTTCTTCCGCCGCTGCATTTGCATTTCATTGCTGTCTGGAAGCTTGCCCCTCAGAAGGGGCGCCGGAGTTGTGATACAATCTGGCGTATTAGCTTGAAATCGCCCAACCAATGACACTCGCCCTACTGACAAGTTGGTGGCTGGATAAGGATTGCGATGCAGCAAAACAATGTTGTTGCGTCAACTGTGAGAGTTTCGTTCGTCGTTTGCGGCGCTGATCTAACCTCCGCGTCAGCTTCAACACTTCAAACGGATCCGTCACCCTTTTGACATGAAAGACTGGAAACAACGTACGGGACACTTCTCATTGAAAGTGTGTGCAGGCGTTGATGGTAGGACATCCAACCTCAAGCCGCAGACCTCGCATGCGGTGTATGACCTTTTGCCTGACACCAACCCAGTGAATGAGTACGCCTGAGCAGTCTCAACTCCGCCTTGTGAATTCTGCTGCCTTCATCTGTCCAGCATTGTGAACGAGCTGGGGCACCGTAGCCGCTCCTACAGGGGTGCGGGAGGCACCATGGCACATGGCGCACCTCCCTTTGCAATCCTCTGGAGCCCTATCCCGCTCATCACGTGGATAGTTCCCTTCATTGGACACATGGGTAGGCGATGCATGGGCATGCCAATCAGCTGGAGGTAGATGAGGGTGCAATAAGGCGCTTGGATTGTACAACCAGGGTCTCGGCATCATGCCCTGGAAGCTGCCCCAGTGACATAGCGTATTCAACGCATGTTTTATGACAGACAGCAAAAAGCAGACTGCAGTCAGCATGAGGCGCAAGACATGGGACTCTGGAGGGGAAGGATGGACACAGTGCTATGGCAGGCAGAAATGGTGCAAAGGGCCAAGAGCCAGTTGCAGACACCAGCCTTGCCAACACACCAGGTCGGCAACCAACAGCACTTACGAATCAACCGGTATACAGCAACGTTAGGAATAGCAATGTGCTGGTAGTACGTGCATGTGTTTCAGGGCTGAGCAGCAGCAGTGGCGGTGCGGTTGACTTCGCTGGCCCTTACTCGGTGCATGAAGACGAAGACGGCATCATGATCTTTGGACCACCTACCAGGTGGGCCCACACATTACAAGCCACGGCTACAAAGCCACGATCACGAAACAGTGCAAGTGTTGCGGATGATGGTGGTACAGGGGAAGCAGGCTCCGTTCCACAGTTGCAATCGGCACAAAGAGCTGGTTTATATTCAATGGCCCTGAGGGTGTTACCATCAAGTGCGTGTTAAAGTTGTGATGCCGAGGATTTGTTTTTCCAACGCAGCACACAGCAACGGCAAAGTTGTTATTGCTCAGTGGTCCCACTCCTCAAGTTGCATCAGAAGGTTGCGGGCCCATACCTGCAGATGATGCCAGGTGGCTGGCTGTGGCTGCCGGTGCAGGTACCTGGTGCTCGACCCGCTGCGAGCCCTGGCCCTGGCACAGACCAGCGAGCCCCTGCCGCCCGTCTCAAGCGGCTCGGACAGCAGCGTGGAAACCCTTGCAGAGGGCGGTCAGAGGCCGCAGGCAGACATGGACGCAGCGGCGCTTGCGCGGTGGTGGGACGCACAGCTCGCCATCACAGCCACCTCCTTCAGGGTGAGTGGACAGCCTGGCTGGGCTCATCAATGTTAGTGTTGCGATGTTGGTTGCTGAGTTGCCCAGTTCAAGGGACATGAACGTTGTACCAATATTGTGTGTCTCTGAGGTTGAGAAGTTTGGACGATGCCAAAAAAAGATGTGTGCTATTTCTGGGATGTCAACTTGGCCAGAAGCAGGCCCGCCAGATTCGTTTTGCTGCTGATTTGCTTTTTGCTGTTGATGGTGATGATGAAGTGATTTAGTCCAAAGCCCTGGTAGCAAGGCAAGCTGATGCCATGGGCTAGAGCCAGGAGCAAAGATGTCTGGTGCTCCTGCCAGGGTTCAAGAGCCATCAGAAAGATGGGGTGAGCCAATGGGAAGCAAATGCAGGCGGTGACTGCACCTGCCACAAGGCCGGATAATGCAAACTGCCTGCAGCTGCCACAGCTGCGGGAAAAAAACACATGGCATTGTCTGTGAGGCCAGAACTTTGGAGAATGACAGATGATGCCAAAGGCAGTATGTTGCTGTGCCACATGCAGGGCCAGTTTTACAACATCTTTGGAAACAATTGCCACGCGCTGGTGTCGTCATTCCTGAACCAGATTGGATACAACCGTAGCTCAAAGTGGTGAGGGCACCCACGCACCATGTGCGTCACAGCCTAGGATCTGAAATAGGGCGGAGCCTCAGCGGGTCTGATTGACAGGAAGTTTGGCTGCAGCCCAACCACACATCAGTCCACAGATAAGGACAAATGAGTACGTTGTCAGGCACAACAGTGGCAGGATCGGCTTACATTTGCACCTCACAGTGCAACTGAAAGCCAATGCCAAGGCAGGCGTTTGTGCCCTTCTGCCGCGTGTGCTGTTCAGGAACATGATCAAAGCAGCCGCCGCTGTTTTCTTGTGTGGGAGGTACACGTCGATCCTTGGCCTTCTGTACACATGGACGCCTTTTGTGGTGATAGCCGGGATCGGGGTAAGTGGCAGGGTGGCACAGACTGGCAGTGACACAGCCTCATTGAATAGCCTTGTCAGAAAGCAGTCACCAAGAGTGCACACATCTTACATATACAATAGTTAGTGTGTTGTGAGCAGATGTGGCAGCACTCAACAGGGCGCAATACATGTCTGCCCGTGTTTGCCCTGCTATGGGCTGCTCTCCACATCCACTTGCCAACACAAGAAGTGCCACACACATCAGTGAACTTCACTGACTCCATGTCCAGCAAACAGCACTATGTCGTTCATGTCCAGCAGCTGCTGCACAGCCTATTGGTGACCATCGCGTTCTGGGACACCCTCTTTGGTCCCTCATGGTCAATTCATAGATTGGTTTGCTGCTGCCCTGATCAAGATGACTCAGCGTCATCCTAGTTAATCCTTACCACTGCTTTGTGGTGCTGCAGGGGTACTTTGGAAGGTTGTACTTCTTGTACGCATGGCTGGCCATCACCGTGCCGTTGGTACTGTGGTTTGTGGTCTACGTGTTTGCGCTGGAAAAGCGCATGACACGAACAACTTGCAAGCCCCGATAGCACGTGCATGGTAACGTGTGTGGTAAAGCATATCTCAGTATACTACAAGGGACCTCTTGACTAGCAATTCACCGAAGTGCTGTTTTCTACAAGTCACCTGTGTTGGTGTTTGACTTGACATGCGTCCAACAGCCTGTCATGTTTTTGTTTGTCAATGCTCGTGCTTCCCCCTGTGAGTCCACGCTTTTCCCCTATGAGCCAAGCATAGTAGCCAGTGCCGTTGTTGATGTGCATGCGAGGTGCATTGGTTGAGACTGTGTGCATGGACGCCAGTGAAGCGATTCATGGACAAGTGGGATGGCTGGTCGTGGAAACCGAACCCCTCCCCTGTTCGAGAACTCTTTTCTTTTGACCGGGACTCTCCAACGTATCATTATCCTGTTATACCCGCCTTACATGCGCCAGCATGCGATAAACTCCTTGCACAATGTTCATCAAGGTATACATGTTCATCACAGTGTTCATCAAGGTAGCTATACAGTGACCGGCTCTATTTCCGAACGGCCTAGTGACCTTAGCTGTAAGGGGATTCGCACCCCATGGTGAATCTCTTAACCACCAATATTGTGTCCATAGCAATCATGGCCACCCAAGTCGTTGCCCAACTCAAGCGCTAAACGCTCACTAACCTGTCATTGCAACCTGTCGGTACTGCATAGGAATCTCTAGGCTAGTTGTTGCTTCAACGCTTCGCGCACCAGATCATGTCATTTCCCACCTGTATCACCAAGCCCTGGACGATGTTGGGCGGCTGGTGTTAAACTTGTGTTGTTGCTGCAGCTAGTTGAGTTACAAGGCACGACACTGGCTTGCCCCACATCTGTACGTCAACACATGGCCGTTGATGGAATACTTGTGCTCTAGCCCAATCCCAATTGTAGGGCCTACAGAAACTTTTCCAGCGTGCCTCCATAGTATCCCTCACTAATAATCAGCAGCATCTTGCATGTTATGCACACTCCGATTCACTCACTCCGACTCAGGCCGTGATCCATGCAAACACTTGCAAGCTCTTTGTTAGTCTTCTTCAGCCCTTAGCCTTTCCTCTTTTGATACTGCTGACGGTCACCGTTTGCAGGGATCTTTTGGCCTGGCTGTCTCACACAACCATCCCACGCAGTTCAGCGCCACATTCCGTCCACACTTGCCAGACGCATGGCAACGACTCCTTTTTGGCGCAGAGGATGGGACCAGCTATACGTAAAACCTCCGTGTTTGCGTTATGTGCATTCCATTCGCATTCTCGTCACACAACCGGCCTCTATGACTTGAACTAATTGTGAGTGTCAGAGGATCAGGGTGTGTTCGAGTGGTTGTATTTGTGTCTGAGGGATCAAAAAGTGAATCTGTATGCACACCAGACGTTGCCCTACGGCTGCGCATGCGCCTACAAGGACAGTGCATGATGCACATTCTGGTAATGCCAACGGCGCGGCAGACGCTCTGTCACCGCCCAACCGGGGGAGCACGGGGGAGCCGACCCCTTTATTTTCGGTTTCTGCCTACACGCACGGGGCTACTATTTCTGGCCGTCCTCGTCTCATCGCACGCATCGCAGACCATCGCATCCAACAGTCAAACGCTCCACAAGCGATCTGCAGAAAATGGCCATGCTGTCCTTCCGCCAGGTTGGTGCACTGCCCATGCGCACTTCTGTACGCAAGGCGACACCTCGGGCACCACTGAGCATTAAGGCACAAGCTGCAGCCTCTGCCGTGGCGCCAGGAACCACAGTGGTGCAGCCCAGCAACGGTAGGTCAAGCCTTGGCGAAAAACAGCGACCCACCGTTTGATATCTTTTTTTGGCAGCCGCATGCGTCCGCATTGTCATCGCCAGCTAGTAGCAAGCGATGAGCATGTGTCTTACTTAAACGATGTGCATGACGGGCAGATTCAATTACGCGCCAACCAGGGTTCCCGGCCTTCCGACCATATGGCTTTTCGCATCATCAAGTTGTGTGCCGCTTGTGCTCCTTTCGCAGGCTATGTGCAGCCTTTGACAGTCAACTTCCCGGAGCAAATCCCCGGTGTGCTTACACCGCCCGCCAACTACCAAGCCTGCGCCAAGGTGCGAGCTCACCAGTGTGCGGGCTCACCAGTGTCAGAGGAAGAGTGTGGCTGCGTGCCCTTTGCTTGACGGATGGTCCTTCCGAGTGCCCCAACTGACCGCGCAAGGACCGTGCACGTGCTCGCAGGCCGGTGCCAAGAAGACACAGCTGGGCGCAGCTAACCTGTTCGTGTCTGGCATGCTTGCCGGCGCTTACATCGCCTTTGGTGGCTTCTTGATGGTCAGCGTTCAGGGTGGCATGCAAAGTGAGTTACCCTAACCCTACCCAACCCTCAGCTGACCTTCAAAGCCGTACTGGTACCGGCCAACACCGCTACTCTTGGGACTGTAGAGTACCTCAAGAGTACAAAAGGTCAATTCACTGATGATTTGCAACGTTTGGGCCGAGTGCAGCCCTCCAACCTTTCTCTGCTGGAATGTGCACTGCTGCACTGCAGTACCGGGAACATCGTATCTGGAAGCGCAAGCCATGTTCTGAAGTAAAATGCTGCAATTTATTGGATGCGTGCAGGTCTGATGGGCACCCTGCCTGGTCTGGTCAAGCTTGTTGGTGGTCTGATCTTCCCAGTTGGCCTGACCCTGGTGGTCCTGAGCGGCACCGAGTTGTACACTGGCAACACTGCGATTGTGCCCATGGCCGTGTATGAGGGCCAGGCATCAGTCGGTGGTTTGACCCACAACTGGTGAGGGACCTGCCAGCTAGCCAGTCCCAAAGCCACGAGCCTAGATTGCCTGCAGAAGCAGAAGCACCCGATAGAGGGCAATGAAGGCAAGCATCACTTTGAAGGTGCAGAAAAGAAGGACTTCTCTGTTTTTTGCCTTCTGCTCAAAGCTGCGGTGTGATCAATAAGGCAGCCGCACTTCCTGTTGGCATAAAATACTTAAGGACACCGAAAGCCCATTTGCAGCTCAAAAACACTTAACTCAGACCTGCTGGGGTCTGCATTATTGTGTAGAAGCCATAGGGTGTCCGTGCCATTCTGTGTTGCCCTTAGGTTCTGGAGCTACCTGGGCAACTTTGTTGGCTCTTTGATGATGGTGGCTGCTGTGGCTGCAACTGGTGTGCTGAATGGCAACCCTGTCCCTGTTGCTTTGGCTGACATGAAGACTGGGCTACCCTTCATGACGGTGAGGAACTCTCATGGCTTGCTGCACAGGGTAGACTGTCACCAAACAAGCTGCAAAACCAGGTCATTTGGTTTGGGGTGTTGCAACTGTTTTTGAAAGAACATGGTCTGTCCATCCACACAAACGTACTTGCAGCGCACAGGGCTTGTGTAGTGATTTCAGGCCGTTGATGACCCGGCTGAGCACTGGCAAGCTCTTGACTAGACGAAGGACAACCCTACCCAAGCGAAAGCAGGGTGCTGACAGAATGCATGTGCACTGACAAGCTTTGTAAATTTTTACCCAACTTGAACCTCGGTGCGGACAGGATGCACAACCTGTGTACTGCTGACCTGCAGGCTATGCTGCGCGCCACACTGTGCAATTGGCTTGTGTGCATGGCTGTGTGGCAAGCCTCTGCCGCCACAACGCTGCCGGGCAAGCTGCTTGGCCTCTGGGGCCCCATCGCCTGCTTCGTCGCCATCGGCCTGGTAAGCACGGCTTGGTACCATGCAATCATTTCATGCTGTACACTTGGTCATGGCACGTGCAACCATGTCATGCTGTGCACCCACGTCACAGCCTTGAGGCACTTCTTCCCGTCCTACCTGTCCAATTGCTTCTTCTGACGGCCTGCTGCATGTGTGAGAACCTCATCAATCACACAGCCTTGTATGTGGCCTCAGCAGCCAGCAATTGGCGCGTCCAACACCATAAGTCACACCTCTATTTGTGTGCCATGCGCTTTGAGACTGGCTTGCTTCATCCTACAGCGTGGAAACACGCCCTTGATGTAAACTACCCACCCCACGCATGTGTTACAACGAGTGGTCACGCGACCACACACCGCACACACATGCATCGGCCTTAGTAGCCAGTGCCCAGCATCCTCAACACCATCGTTCACACCCGCGTGGACATTTGCAGGAGCACTCCGTGGCCAACATGTTCCTGATCCCCATGGGCATCATCCTGGGCGCCAAGGCCACCTTCAGCACCTTCCTGCTGAACAACCTGCTGCCCGTCACGATCGGCAACACCCTGGGTGGCTTTCTGTTCGTCGGCACTGCCTTTGCTTTCCTACATGGCAGTCTCGGCAAGCCTAAGGCACCAGCATCCTCCAACGGCGCCAAGTAGGCTGTCTGATGGGCCTGGCAGGCAAGATACTTCTTGATTGGACGTTTTGAGCATTTGTATGACAGCTTTTGAACACTTGGCAGACATCACGGATTTTAGAGCTGTGGCTGCACTGCTGTACGCAGCCCGACTCTACTTATTGTTTAACATCAGTGGCACTATCAGTGGCACTATCAGTGGCACTATCAGTGCCACCCTCTCTTATGGTACACAAGTGGGTCAAACACCGTTGTGGCCGCGGTCGTCTGGCATCAGTGTCAGTGCGGCTGTGGTTGTGCAATAGTGTGCGCCCCGGAGCAAGGCATGGGCTGCTGATTCTGGGGCAGGAAGGCAGTGGGCAAGCACATTATGTGTGGGTAACGTGACCAGCTGATTCCCGGGTGCCGGAGATGTGGAGACTTTTTCACTTCTGGCTGCATGCAACTGCGTGCACAGATGTTCACATCATTGTGCACAGATAATCATTATTACTGGATGGTTTTCCATGAAAAGAGGACCAACGTCCTATCCAGCGCATTGTACATCATAAAGAAAGCCGATGAGCTGTGGCAATGGATCGGGTACTGGTAGCACTACATCTGTGTTCAACATTTTGACATGCTGTGACTGTTTTGCCCCTTGAGACGCTCATGTGTGTCTACCTCTCCATGAATCTGACGTGGCAATGGCAGTGTTTTGCACAGTGTGGTAATGGCTTGTCTGGTGGTCAACAGATGGCTGTGCTTTCTCTTGCGTCCTTGAGTTCGAACCCAACCGTGTTTGTTGGTCGGAATGCATTGTGAACCGTTGGACTTGTTGGTATTCTGTGTTTTGCAACTTGTGATAACGATGATGCAATGTAATGACAGTGTGACGTGGTTCGAAATGTGGTAATACCATCATTTTACTTTACTGCTTCTTCGTGTGCCGCAGCTAAACAGGAAGGCTGCTTGTTGAATTAACGGTTATTCGTGAACCTTGAAAGGAATGACTGCCATGCGGTTGGCAACACGCGATGCACCAAGTGCCCATGCTTTGAGAGCATCATGATGGCCAGGCGACCCAGCACGAACGCTTGTCTGTAGCCTCACTCTCAAAACGCACCCATACTGTCCTGGCACCAATAGTTACTGGTACTTGGCACAGATTCACATGTTTTTGAAACCCTTGATCACCCACATGAAATGATTCAGTCCAGTGCCACAAGACTTTGTATGCCCATGTTGGCATGCCTTAACCATCAAAAGATCACGCAAGATCATACACAAAACCAACATTTCACACAAGCCACAACCTGGCACCTTCAAACACTGGTACTACTGACAATTGGCATTGCAATGTTTTTAAAACCCTTGATTACTGTTGTTCCCGGCATCCACAATCACCACCCCATGACTGCCAACCTATTGTCAAGCCTAATTGGGAAACAGGGGCTGTCACAAACCTTGCCTTCACGCTTCCATCAAATGTAGCACAGCGAGTTGGCATTGTCCAATTGGCGGGTTCCTGGAAGACTTCGGCTCGAAGTCTCACTTACAGACTCACACTTCAGTGGGCAATAAACACTTCAAACATAGATTTTGACCCCCAATTTTGCAACAATTCTAAGACTTCAGAGCTGAACTTCACACGACTTCAAGGGCTAATTGGCAGATTTCGCATCTGCAACGGGGCTTTTGAAGTGTTTGAAGTGTTTGAAGTGTTTTTTGTCAGAGTGCAGAGAAGTGTTTGCAGTGTCATGAAGTGTTTCTTGCAGTGTCAGACTTTGAGGGCTTCGGCGCCGAAAGTGGATCAGACTTCTAATCCAGCCCGAAACACAGGATGCAGTGGCTATATGTAACGATCCCTAGACACCCGCACAGGACCCCTCTGTTTGGTCACCTGTCCTGGCTCTGGCTCTAAGCCAGGCATAAAGGAGCCATAAGCTGGGTCATCGTAAAACAAATGTATGAGCTTGGGCTTGTCACGTTTGAGAGTGCCTGCTAGTACTTCGTCTATAGTTGACTTTAACACAGCAAGTCTTTCTGCCCAAACTTCACTGTTATGAGGTGAAGTCCGTGTTGCCGCACATGGATCCATACACCCAATGCACTCTTTGCCATCTGCTGCAATGTAGGAATCTGGGTTGAACCTAATCATAGTCATTGGACGCTGGTTCAGGTTCTCATGGAGGTCTTGGACCCTCTGGCACTCACCGTCAGGATCATAGTCACAATGCTGATTCTCGTCAATCTCTATTATCAGTACACTTGACTTCAAATCAACCACAATGTCTGGCCGATGCTTGCTAGCAAACAGACCGCCACCCTCAATCCTCATGTCAAACACCCAGTTCAACTTTGCGTACGTTTCCCTCACAAACTCAGTAACCATCTTCTCCTTTGCTTTGTGGACGTTGGTTACTGTGTGCTGTGGAAACAGGTCAACAAAACACCTGTAACAATGTTCGTCGAACCTACACCTGGTTCTGTTACAACTTATACACTTGAAAAATAAATTATTCCCAAGTCATGTGTCTGTTTTACAGGTCTGAGAACGAGAAGAAGAGAAAGAAGAAGCAGAACCAGAACAAGACCGAGCCATCTGTTGCTGATCCCGGGTAAGTATGTTAGCCCGCTTGCACCAGCAGCCAGCAGCCAGCAGACAGAGCAACGGATGAGCCATGCCATCCGTCATGTCTCACCTTGGTCACCTGTTGGTGATCCCGGGTAAGTATGTTAGCCAGCAGTCAGCAGTCAGCAGCCAGCGCGCAACTTTGTTGAGCCTTTGTCACCGCAAGTCCACTGTCATTACAGCTGTGTTGCTGCTGCTATCAATCATAGCATGTGCTGTTGCTGCGCATGCAGCGTGCAACCTGGAAGGTGACTGCCGGCTGCCGGTGCCAGTTTACAACACCATTGCTGTACTTGCCTTACGGTCATACAGGTCTGCGCAGAAGCGCCGCAAGGAGAAGGAGGATGACCAGAACGACAAGAACAAGTCATCAGCTTGTGCTGGGTGAGTATGGTATGAAAATCAAAATCATGTGCTCATGTGTTGATGCAACGTCCCTGTGTTCACACGTTTATTGTGTTCATACGTTGTGTTGATACAATGTTCCTTATGCTGGTGTGAGTCCATTGTCATTACAGCTTATGTCATTACGTTTATGATGATTAATAAGTGTTGCTGAACATGCTGCCATGGCATGGCGCAACACCATTGCTGTGCTTGCCTTGCGTTCATGTGTTCATACGGCCGTGTGTGTGTGTGTCTTTTTACAGGTCTGAGCCACGCCGCAAGGCGAACGGCAAGGCTGTCCAGAAAAAGTCATCAGCTGGGTGAGTATGTTATGAAAATCAAAATCATGTGCCTGTGTTCATACGTTCCTTATGTTTATGCATTCATGCCAAGCAGTCTCCCCATACTGAAGGCCGTGTAACAACAACAATCCATGTTCACACGTTCCTTATGCTTATACAGCCAAGTGTTTCACGTTGTGTGTTGTGTTGTGCGCATTGTGATCTTGACTTCATACATGTTCACGTGTTCATGCATTCATGCATGTCTATCTTACAGGTCTGGGAAGACACCACTTAGTGGCAAGCCAGCAGGTCGTACTGTTACAGAGTAAGTAATGGTGTCTGTCATCAGAGCCAAGTGCCTGCAGACTCTGATTATCTCAGGGACTTAACCCAGCCAGCGCCTCTGACCTGCAATCACAGGGCGATGGGCTCGCAATCACGCCTGGGATGGGACAATCAAGCCATATTTGTCACAACAGAGCATGCTGCTGTAGGGAGGACAAGGAACAGATCACATCACTGGCACCTGCTGACTCATCCATGCAATTGTGTTGATGCAGAATGAGTGACAGCAAGCAAGCCACTGAGGCGGCGCTGAACTTGAGTGGCAGCACGCGATTTACTACGGGGGAGCCGAAGAAAATCACTAAGAAGGCAAAGCTCAACGGTGGTGCTATGTCCGGTGGTGCTGCTCCTACTGCTGGTGGTGGTGCTATGTCCGGTGGTGCTGCTCCTACTGCTGGTGGTGGTGCTGACAGTCTGCAGAAGAAGAAGTGAGTTGGACTGGTTTCTGTGACAGCGCATGCAGCATCAAACAGCTGGCAGCATTGGTGACCCCATATTACAACCAGGCCTCATGCACACAGGGTGTTATATGGTACCAGATTTGAAGTCAAGCAGACGTATGCAACAAGTACTGACCTGCGACCTGATGACCGTGTTCGAGTCATCTAGCAGTCAGTCACAGCCTGTACTTAGGTTTCTTAGCTTTGCGTTGCGTTGTACTGATTGCAGATGACATCGCAAGTACTGATTGTTGATGTTGTCTGGATGCCTACTGCAGGATTGAAGGTGTTGTGGTCAAGGAGCTTCTGCCAGCTATCACTGGACTGCTGCACTTGGTGGATCGTGAGCTGCAGGAGCAGACACTGCAGACTGCACTCGGGAACGCTCGCGATGTTGTGATAGATGCTGTCAGTGAGGCAATCACAAAAGCAGCCAAAGAGGCAATCAACAAGGCCCATGAGGAAAAGGCTGCAAAGATAGCAGCTGCAGTCAAGGCAGTCAAGGCAACTGCCTACAGCACTTAGCTTTGCTGCATAACAGCAGCAGCAACACCGGCGGCAGTCACTTGAGAAAATGTTTCTGTCCGCCAGTCATGTTCAAATGGGAACGTGCCTTCCCATGCATACCGGCGGCAGGTATCACGTTCATGTTTGCATGGACACATGCTGTTACGCTTTGAACACATACTGTCACACATGAACATGGCACTGTGCAATGCCTGCCATGTCTGTAGCAACAGCGGTTTTCCCTGTCTGGCTAACCAACACTGGTCAATCGGCATGAGCACAGGCAGTGCTGCGGTCAACATACTGTCATGAGCGCTGTGGATGTCTGACTCTAGTAGGGGTTGATGCTAGCACTGCACAGCTCGCAGTCATCCCAAACCCCCTTATATGTCTTGCTATAGCGTGTGTTCAAGAGGGAATAGTATCACCAACTATGAAAGAGATGTAAAGAGAAGAGAAGTTGATAGTAATAGATACTATGAGCGGCGTAAAGAGCATAGCAAGCGAGAAAAGTGGGGTCATAGTGTCTCCAACTATGAACAAAGGCATACCAAGTGCAGAACATTTGCTGAAGTTATATGAGCAATATGAGAAGAAGAAAGAGAAAATGGCGTCATATATGAAACGTTGGCGTGTTGAGCATAGGGAAGAGTGGAATGCAAAACAAAGAGAATTGTACGCGAAGAAGACAGCAGCAAAGGGGGTGAGTCACACGCTATGACTGTGCGTGCTCAACGCCTGCAAACCCCCGTAAGCTTGTTGCCTTCCAGATGGCCCCTCTATATAGTGTGTGTTAAAGAGGGTATAGTATCTCCAACTATGAAAAATAAGAGACCCTCTGTAGAGAGTGTGTTAAAGAGAAGGTGGTACATAAAGACACAAATCAAAAAGATATAAAGACACTTCGCAATAATAGTACCACCAACTGTGCTACGTCATGTGAATTCCCGAGCGTTGAGCAGCTCATACTGGGGGTGACTCACACGCTATGCGTGTTCCCTCCCCCAAACCCCCTTATATGGTATACGGTATACTGTAGTAGAAAGCCCACAGAACCAAGATGAAGTGTATCAGGGAGTCAGCAATGCGGGTGACTCACAGCTTTGCGTGCTCCCTCCCCCAAACCCCCTTACAGATGATTGTCTAGTGTCTGGCTACGTGTGGATTCAAGAGGGCAGGAGTCGACCCCTGTCTTCCAATCCAACCCCCAATAATGCCATGCGGTAACACCTTTGATTTTCCTTTGTTTTTTGATGATGTTGATATTGTTATTGTTGTCTCCAAGCCAAAGTGAGTCTGTGAGATATTACACCCAGTATCTTTAATGAAAGCGTTGTACAATGCAGCTGCTGATATGCCTTCATGAGCTTTACCTATACATCACACTTGCTGTAAATCCAACTTTCAACTGGACTGCTACGCAGTTCACTGTACTTTGCATCAGTCCATGGCTTGAAGGTCAATCCCAAGAAAACATCGTGTACCAGCTTTCCTTTGATCAACTGTTTCGGAATACAGACTGCATCAAATATGTCGGTAACTGCTAATGTTAGTACTGCCTTTAGCTCTTTGTTAGTCATGTTTTGTCCCTGGGTATGCAACAGGTAGGCGTGGGTCAGTTCTTGCAAGGTGATGTAACGTTGTGGTTCTTTGACAACTTCAGATGCAACAAAGGTCTTCTCAGGTCGTGTAAAACTCACTGTGAGCACAGTTTGTGCATGTCCGTCAACCTTCTTCACGACAGAGTCAACATGGTACTTTGAATGGAGGTATGTTGAGAATTTCTTGTGTGACTGCACAGATTTGCTTGAGTGTTGTCTTTCTTCACACCAGGTTGTATAGTGCTGGTATGCGTCTGTGCTAGTCATTGTGACCGCTTCATATTCTGCTGCATACCTCACAAAGTACTCGGCAGGGGTGTCTATTGGAGCTGGTGGTGTGTTTGTCTTTTTCAGGTCAGTTTTGAAAACGAGATCACCTGTTGCATGGTGTCCTTGTAAGACATTGCAAACTGTTTCATTCAGTTCACCCACAGAGGTGCCTTCAAAGTACTCGGTGCCTATATCTGTGCGTTGTTTGAATGTGGTACACATTGTGTTGATCAACATACGCTCTTCTTGCTTCATGTTGTCAACGTATTTGCAGTACAAGAGCTTAGAACCTTTAGGATAACCTTCATTGAAACGAGCCATGATGTCCTGAGTTCTTCCTATTTTGACCACTGGTTCGTTGTGGTTGTGGAATTCGCGTACGTAGGTGACATAGATGTATCCCTGGCTGTCAGTTTGTGTGTTAATCATATACTACTACTCGCTACTTCCTTATATCGCTTTCTATGCTGAAAACAACTGACAAAAAGCCACGTTTGGAGAGCAACCCATACTCTTTGATTTTATATATATCACAGAATTTCACAGAAAGAATTTCGTAGAAGTGATATAAGGAAACAAGATGTATATGTTACAAATGCCGGTAGACTTTGTGTGTCCTCGCTGTGGTTACACAACAATACATCGTACTTCTATGACGAATCGTCTCCAGAGAAAGAGACCATGTCCTGCCTATAAGTCATATCTTGTACTTACAGACAATATCAAGGAAGCTGCGTGATAGGAGCTACACGAAAGGTGAGCACAAGGTCCAGACTGCTTCAGATGTCACAACAGAACAAACAAACACTGACAAGAGTGCATCTAGCACTAAAGCAAAGGCCGACAATAGGTACAGAACACCAGAGCGTTTCTATCAGAGAATTCTAGAAGGGGTACTGCACGCAAATCATATGAAGGTTGGGTGTCTCACAACAGATGGTTTAAATGATCGCTTTCATGGAGAAATAAAGTGTTGGAGTTCGTGGATAACTGCTGTGGTCAACTAACAGCGTATCTAGTGTTCAGCCCACGACCTGAACTCAGAGTGTACTTGTTTGGCAGACGCCCCAAAGAAAAAGGTGTTTGCCAGTTCTGGGACAATTCCTATGTTCTGCTGGCGACCAAGAAAGCCCTGATAAACATAAAGAACGATGATTTTATTTGCTGATGCCATAATAGGTTGCTTTGCTACTAGTAATATTGCTCCATACCAAGTGGATCTGTCGGACGCAGGTAGGATTACTATTCTGAACTTGATGTGGTGGACTTCCAGACATGAAGCAGGTCTGTAAACGTCCATAAATTGACTTTTTCTTTTCAATTTCAAGATACATAAAGGAAAGCTTTCAACTCTTCTACAAAGTAATGTATACGGTTTTGTATTCTAGATAATCTTTGATTTCAACTTTGATAATTTTAGAGAAAATTTGCCAGAAAATGATAATATAGATATAAAGACAAAGCAAGTAGAAGTTCATATGGCTAAGGACAAACTACCAAGCTTCCAGTGTCCTCGTTGTGGATATACAATATCATCATCTACCTGTATAAAGAATCATTTCAAGAAGAAGAATCCTTGTCCAGCAAGCGCATCAGATATAGAGCTAACACCAGAGCTGAAGAAGAGGATCATGAATGACCGTATCTTGTCGGTACAAACAACAAGCCGCATATTGAACCAGCAGAACGCCACAACCATCAACAACATTACCAACAACAACATCACTACTCACAACAACATCAACCACCATCACCTCACTATTGTGATCCAAAAACACCTCTGAACCAGTCTTTCAGTGACAACTTAACCTTGTACAAAGAGTTAAACAGTCTTAGTGTTGATACAATGGAGGACAGAGCAAAGATTGCGTGTGGTAACTTGGGGTGGTATGATATTAAGACCAACCAGGTCATGGATGCGCACCATGTGATCAAAGATGAGAGCTGTAGGAACTTGTTTGAGACCATTTCCTCTAGAACTTGATAACAGGATGGCGTGTATCATCAAGGACCCTTCATCTGACCTGTACAGCGTTTGCAACGGCAATACCTATGTGAAGCAACAGTATTCTTTGATGAGTATGAAAAGACACTGATACGGAAGATGAACGACTCAAGTCTTGATGACAGTCAAAGGCTACGATGTAGCAACATTCTGAGAGCCTATTATGTATTGCTGAACGTGTTTGATCTACCACCGTCTAGTAGCTTTGATGAGGAGGTGTGGGCAAAGATGCTAAGCGAGTTTGATGCAAGCAAGAACAGTGCAACACAAGAACAGTTTTCAAAGATTGTCCGTGATAATGCCGAGTCTTGTGGCATTCATTACACCAGCACTGTGCATCAGATTTTCAACAGGATGATCATCACAGTTGTCAAACAGGACTAGGAAAGCTTTCAGCCTTGGTAAAAAGTTGATTGTTCTACAAAGTTATCCATACGGTTTTGTTTTCTAGATACTCTTTGATTTCAACTTTGATAATTTTAGAGAAAATTTGTCAGAAAATGATAATTAAGCCTGTAACAAGACTGCAACTCTATCAGATAGTGACCCTACTGTCTGGCTTCAGCGCAGCATAGTCGCCAGAACAGCGGTGACCCCTCTACAGAGGGAGTGTTACAGAGGGTGAGGCGACATCAATGGTGACACTTTTTGTCACCTTGTCATCATAAATTGTCACCTTGTCACCTTGTGGTTGCATGCGCATGCTCACCGTTCTTCACGTATACCAGCAGGTGCCCCTAAATGTCCTTTGGGGCAAACAAGAGCCCCTCACTTTGCTCCCACCCCATCGTCATTCTATAAGTTGCGAGGCACTTTGATACTTTTCTTATAAAAATTTAGGTAAAAGAAAACTAAGTATATAACCTCTATATGCTATAAACTATTGGTAAACTGTTTGACAAAAAGTGCCCCTAAGTGCCCTTGTCCACCATTTGACCATCATACCGTGAGTTTGTTGGTTCAGGTATAGAGACAAAGTGCCCCGTGTCAAAAAAGTGCCCCTCAATCTAGTTTGTCCGCTTTCGGCCCGAAGTCTTCTGAAGTCTGAATTATGACTGCAAATGCAAATGCAAATGCAAAACCGCAGGTTTCGGAGTGTGAACTGCAAGTGTGTTTGTCTGCATGCAATTCTTTTCTTTGTTTACTGCAGAGACTGGCAGGGTCCGCACAAGCGAGTGTGCAATCGCAGTCTCAGTTGTTGCAGACATGGCTGCGAGCAAATAACATGGATCTGACACCACGCAACTACACGGAGTTGGGCCCAATCAGATTGGGCACTGCACCCATCGGCAGCCACATCGTCGTGCAGTCAGTCAACGGAGTGCGACAGGATGTTATCTGGCATCACGGCATCTACCTTGGGGACTGCATGGCAGCACACATGCATCCAGATGGCAACATCAGTATAGTCCCCTTGGAGCAGTTTATGGGCATGTCTGGCCTACCAACCGGTGACTATGTTGGGAAGGCAGGCATTGTGGAGTACGAAGGAGATAACAACACCCTGCGCAACATCACCTGCATCCTTGCACGCTGGGCTGTAGGAGACAAGGACATGCATAGCAGATTGTGTACTCTGCCGTGAGCAGCAACTGTGAATGGTTTGCATGCTGGGCGCGCACGGGCAGGTGCGTGGCACAGACAAGCTTGTCAGCAATGCTGCTTGCTGTCCCAACAGCGGTGTACAAGTACATGCATCCACAGGGCAAGTACTGACTATCACTGTGCTGGTGCATGCAGGGCATCTTCTGACCAAGTGGACAAGGTTGCGCAAGCGATTGCTCACCTGCTCGCTGATGTGGCGGTTGCAGTCTTTGAGTACTGCAAGGATTGAAAGTAACAGCCTGAGACTCTGCTGTAATCACTGCTTACGAGGCTTGAGCACTGCTGGACGCAACCTGAGATCTGTAAGAGTCTAGTATCTGTCTATCTAGGGTCCATTGGACTCAACTTAGAGTCTGTCTACGGTCTGTGGAGGCTTGAGCACTGCTACAGGAGTCCTGTTGAACTCAACTTAGATACCCTACTGTCTGGCTTGCGCAAAGACAGAGAAAAAGTGGCAAAACATGTCGTGTTTTAGTGGGGTGCTATTCCATGCCCGTTCAAGAGGGGGCTGGTATGTTCACCCGTCTGCATGTTGTTGGCAAGGTTGATTGAGCGATACAGGCAGCCTGACACCTTTTGTAAGGCGATGGCATCGTGGTAATAAAGGCAATGATAGTGATGTCGTTTTGTTGGTAATATTCGTGGTACAACCTGAACCATTGTGCTTGTCAACCTTTTCACAGCTAGAGTTTGTATATGTGACCTGGCTGCCAGTACAGTGTACTGATCCCTGTCAACTTCAGTAAGCCCGAAGTGATCCAAATTGTGACTGCCAAGACTTCAAGCCTGCATGACACTTCATAACACTGCAGAATGTCTGAGCAAATCACAACGTTATCAAGGCAGCGGACAGCAGGCCCATGCCATTGATGTGGCCTGCCGTTGAATCGCTGGCCATACCTCAAGATGCGGAACATGGTTTAATAACAAAAAACATGGGATGGAAAACAGTTCTAGGACAGTTTGAAACGAGGACTCTGCTTGCAGCTCTTCACGACGTCCAATAGTGACAACAGTAAGTGAAACGTTTAGCAGCCAGGGCAAACAATTGACCAGTGTGCATGACTGGACAAATGCTCCAGCAATAAAGGATGGTGGGGTCAATCAGAAGTAAAGGCGATGCTGTGTGTAACGAAGAGCACGCAGGCGCAGCATATGCTCTGTGGACAAAAGAATCAGATCAGATGTGATTCATATACTAGTTAGTGCACTGCTTGAATTCGCTGTTTTCAGTGCATTCTGAACCACTGCTCAGCTGCCTGGTACCAGGACTCCAGCTCTTTCACCAGTGAAAGACCGGCTGGGTTTTTTTGCTTTACGGGCACGGCGCTCAGTAACCGATTGCTGCCGGTAAACTCTGCCTGGCATGGGCTGCAAAATCACGGGCTGCCGTTTAAGTGATGCAGCCAGCTCAGGCTCATGCCGAGTGTTGCCACCTGCAAAGCATGGCAAGAGACGTACAAAGCATGAGAGGGTGCGCATGGATGTGCAGAGCATGTGAGGGCAACAACAACGTACAGAGCATGGGAAGACA
>QAXH01002806.1:0-11374 GCA_004335635.1 Chloromonas sp. AAM2 | reverse complement strand
AGTACAGAACATCCTTGATGGAGACTGATTCAGGGACGATGGCTTGGGGCAGAGCGGCGTTGTTCTGCGCAGTGGGCGGCAATGTAAGGTTTATGACCGGCGGCAGAGATGGTAAGCTGAGATGCAAGAGCGAGGTTTGAGGCTCACGCCATTTCCAGAGATCCAAATCCTTACCGGGCAGAAGACGGTGGTCAGGGCCGGTGTCTCAGTGTCGCTCAGGAAGGCTGCCAGCTCAGGTGTCTGCGCGCCAACACAGCACAGTAAGGTTGAAGGAAGCTGCCGGGCTCCGGGTTGGTGCTAGCAACGGGTTTGTCAGTGTCCTTTCCGCTGTGACGCTGCAATGCTCACCTCGCTGACGATGGTCTCAGCGAAGCCTGAGCAGTACTTCTGTGCCACTGCCAGGCAGCTCTCGGTCTCTGTCTTGACCCATCCCGAGTTGGCTTGCACGGAGGCAAAGCAAGCCACGGCTGCCAGAAGCAGCACTGTGGAGACTGCATATGCAGATTACGAGCAGAACAATTGTTAGAGTTGCCGATGCGGCATTTTGCGGTTGCAACTCTGGCATAGCGCCGGTGTGCTGAGGTGGGCACCAAAATCCATCATAACTGTCGGTGTTGCCGCTGTGCGGATCGCTGGATCCCGTATGGGTGGCATGCTTGCAGTGTGAACGCACTGGTCTGCTGCTGCTCATCAATTTGCTCAAGTGCCTGGACATACCTCGCATTCTTTTGACGTCCGGTCAAGAGATTTCAACTCGCTGACACCTGTGGCTGATTTTGGAGGCCACGAGTGCTGATGTCGTGATGATAAGCAGCAAAATGCGGCATAAATGCCCCCCGCGTTGACCGGTGTGTGATGACCGGGAAAAGTGAGAGAGCCGGAAAAGGCCGGAAGAAAATTCAAACTTCGCGGTACCGCGGTACCAACGAAGCAGCTGACGTTTGACAGGAGAATCCAGCACTTGAACAGATGGATCACTCACTCTTGTTGGAGCCTTGTTTGCTCCTCCTCGCCGCACATGAAGTTCGTGTCAAATGTTGCCGGCGAAATTAAACAGCCGCCTTGCTGCAGCTATTGCGAAGCTGGCACCCCGGTTTCCGCCTTCGCTTCAACAGCTTCAATAGCACCAGCGATCAATCCATCACAAACTCTCGCCCACTGTTCGCCATGCCGCTTGATTCCCCCGCACCAAACATTGTTTGAGGCCAGCAGGCCTGCCAAGTTTACACCTCTAAACAAGTTTGGCACTTCTGGGGCAATTTAACGGGTTCATGCGGTGTCTGGCAAGTCTGAGAAGGCCAGGGCAAAGAGGGGCCTAGTGGCAGCACTGCATGAGTTCTGCCGTCAGTAGTTGGTTTGACAGCAGGATTGACAGGGCGCAAGGAGTCCGGCCGGGGCGCCCAAAAGGGTGTCAGGTGCCGTGCAGGGTACCAACAACAACCGTAGTGCCAGACAACCTGAGTGAACCTCAGCAGCATACCAGCACCTGCTCGTTTTTAGCTCACAGGCAGCGAGCCAAGCCTAGCTGCTCGCATTTCGGAGTGCCTGTATGCGAAACATCAATATGCAAACCATCAGGAACACTTTACATACAACAAAGACTAGACAAGAACAAAGCCTTCATTCCTAGCATCAATCATCACCATCTGTCCATCATTGCCAGCACACGGACAAGGAGGCGCTCTCGACACAAAAGATTAGCTTCTGCTGCTATGCAGACAGGCATCTCAAAATGCTCAAGACTGCGTTCCTCAAGTCCTCACACGTAGGCCAGTCCCAGTGCATACATGCTTTCGCGAGCTTGGATATTCATCAGCATGGACACATTTTTTTCTGCTGAGAATGCAATATGTGAATGGCAATATTTGTGCGCCAAGGCCACAAACACCAGGGGTGTCAAGGTGAAGTCAAAGACAATCCTAGTTAAAACAAATCAGCACTTGGTGCGAATAAGGCAAGGCGTGAATAGTTCGTGTTTGCATTCCTAGGAGGTCTAGTGCACACTGCTGGTACTGAGCACCAAAAAACTAGGCCAGTTCAGCCTTAGAAGGAGGGAGTGCACACCATGCAGCACGTCCCAACGTAAACATCAACTAGTAGCCAAGCTCAGCAGCCTGCAGCAAATTCTGGGGAAAGATCACCCCACCATTAGCGAGCTGATGATGGTCAAGTTGGCATTGGCAGGTGCGTGTGGAAGGGTCAGTGTACTGATGCGTGGAGCAACCAAGCATGGATCTACACCTGGCTATCCAGCTGCGCATGACCTTGCCTGCCAGTGGTATGGCCGATAATTTGTTGCACTCCTCCATCGTCCCCTCCAATTTATGTGCATGTAAGCCTGTATCCCGAGGCTGCATGAACATGTGGTGGGCGGTGCTCCATTCATGCCATGTGACAGACCATCATGACAAGGCTGCAAATCCTGGCTGTTGCATGCATGGAGTGTACCATGCACTCTGCATTGGCATTGGGTTGGCATTCTGCGCTTACAGGGAGGCTTAGGTTGGCAGAGTCAAAGTCAGCTCGAAAGCTGTACTTGCCCACCTGTGACACGTGCATGGCAGAGGCACATGGGCTGATGCCCTAAGTCTGCAATGAAAAGAGTTGTGGACCTGCGCTTACTTGAAGCATGCAGGTTGGCCTGAGCGCTGAGTGGACTTCACCGTCCCGGTTACGCTGGCTTCAACACGTCTTAAGCAAGATAGCCAGTCATGATGGCATTGCAGCAGCGTTCAACAGCGAGGAA
Organism: Chloromonas sp. AAM2; assembly: GCA_004335635.1. Classification (NCBI taxonomy): domain Eukaryota; kingdom Viridiplantae; phylum Chlorophyta; class Chlorophyceae; order Chlamydomonadales; family Chlamydomonadaceae; genus Chloromonas; species Chloromonas sp. AAM2. The sequence goes on along the minus strand of QAXH01002806.1, from coordinate 8,628 downwards.
ATCTGTGCCAGTCTGATACTCTGCACAGTCAGGCATGTCTCCTCTCGACATGCAGAGCGGAGCCCTGCTGACTACCAGAGAAGCCGTCTCAGGACACGGTCCACATGAGCAACGAATCACGGTGAATTGAACAAACAACACGCCGCCTAGGCCAACTGTGTAGTCCAACGTCCTGCACACGGCTGCATGCCAATCTTGGCCGTTGCAGGCGTGGAGTGTACCACACAGCTTGCACTTGCATTGGCTTGGCATCCTGCCATTCTTGGACGCATGCGCGTTCCGTCTTGGGTGCCGCTGCAAAACCATGTGCCCGACTGCCAGCGTGACTTCACTTGATGCAATGGAAGCAGTTATCCTGCTGTGGCCGTTGCGCTTGGTGCCGTTTAAGGCTGAGCGTTGATCAGGTTCATGTGGCTCACCAGAGCACTCCCTTGCAGTCTAACCAATCGCATAACGGCATCATTTCCTTTAACACTGTGCACATGCCCAGTGCACCATGCCCAGTGCACATGCCCAGTGCACATGCCCAGTGCACATGCCCAGTGCACATGCCCAGTGCACATGCCCAGTGCACATGCCCAGTGCTCATGCCCAGTGCACACGCCCAGTGCTCATGCCCAGTGCACATGCTCAGTGCACATGGCCAGTGCACATGCCCGGCATCATGCCCAGTGCACATGCCCAGCATCATGCCCAGTGCACATGCCCAGCATATGTATCGTGCATTGCGGCAAGCACAGGCACTTGACACGCATGCACGCCAAGGCACCAACCCGCACACACTGCCGCATATCATGATTTTCCTATCCATGTTGCCAAGTGTTGCACTGTGATACAGAGCACCAAGTACCAGCAGAACCATGCATCTAGCGGATGCATCTAGCAGATGCTGGCCCTGGATGACTTGGCTTGAACATGCCTTCCATGCACGTCTCACACTTGACCGCCTAAAGTCAAACAGATCGTGAAACAAAGCCTTTTTAAGCGCACAGCTTCATTCTTGCTGTAACTCTTGCTTGCGTCTGGTGAAGCAGCATAGCGTCAGCGCTGGGTTGAGTTGGGCAAATGGTATGTTGGCTGTGTGTCAGCAAGCTGCAGGCTAATGCTACACCTTTGTCGCGGACTGCGGGAAGACTGCCCCTCATTCTTTTTTCATCAACGGCAAAAGGTTGAACCGGGTGAGGATTTTGGGAAGCGGCGCTGTCAACAAAGACTTCATCTCCCTGGCTGCTTGTCAGAGCCTTTGCGCCCTTGTCCGGCTCCAACCGGCTGCGCCGGCGGTAGTCCAAACGGCAAAAGCAAAACGTTGCACCTTCTGCACTGACCGTGTACGATCAGCATTTACGCCGCGTCTTCCAAGACTGTCCGCTTCCTCTGCATTGCGCAGACTCCCATTTTTTTGAGAGTGGTTGGCCGTTGTAAATTCAAATCACATCCCCAGATTCCGTTTGCAAGCGTTCTGTAGTCATCTGCAACCCTGTCTTAAAATCTTAAACCAGTACTCCAGTGCTTTTTTTACCAGCGATTTCGCCACAGTACTTGGCTCTGGTCATGGTGTCCTGCCCAAGGTTTCACCCAAGCAAACACAATGCGATTCAGAGCCTTGTACACCAAGCACTTGACGAAAAAGCACAAGACATGGCAGGATGGCACCATGGTCGTTAAGGATGGAGGCATGATGGTGCTGCAGTCCGAGGAAGGTGTGACCCTTGGAGAAGCAAGGAAGCCTCCTGCCGTGCGTCTCACGCCTGATTACGACGAAGATTTGAAGTGCTTTGACGGCCTCATTGTGCGGCTGGATGGCTTATGTGACGATGAGTCACCTGCAACCGGCTCAGCACCACCACAAGAACAGAATCACCAAGGTACCATGGGCCAGAAGCTCCCAGGGCCTATGTCATCAGCGTCCAATCAACCCTTCAGGAACAAGCCCATGCTCAAGCCTCAGCCTGGCAGCATGCACCATCCACAGCATGCACAGCATGTGGCCATCGGCACACCTGCTTTGCCAGACACCACATCATCAGCCACCACTTCAAAACGAGCATCTGGCCGTGGCTTCAAGCCACCCAAGCGTGCTGGGCTGCCGCACCCATCAGGCCCGGCTGAACAGCAACCTTTGCATGAACAGCACCAGCAGCCACAACAGAAAAACCAGCACCAGCAGCACCAGCAGCCGCACCAGCACCACCACCGGCAGCACCAGCAGCACCAGCACCAGGAACACCAGCACCAGCACCACCAGCGGCACCAGCACCAGTCTTGGCAGCCACCACCACAGCAACAACACCCACCATTCACAGCCCAACCTTGCCAACAGCACCCAAGCTCCTACGCTCAGCCACACGAAGAGCTCCTGCCAACCCAACCACATGACCCACTGCACCCAACCAACCCTCCCAAGATTGCCAGAAAGTGGCCAACTGCTAGTAGCGAGTGGAGCCAGGTCCGACAACTGCGTCATGACCGGGATAACGAGCAATGTCGGATGCATCCGCAAGCATCAGCGGTGCAACAGAACCTGAACCATGGTGCTGATGGCTTGGGCCAGGGCATGCAACAATTCAATGGCCCGCAACCCTTGCAAGGCTTAGTGCACGCTGGTGGCAATGGCTGGGGTCAGCATGAGCAGCAACCTCACGTGGTGCATGCTGGAAACAAGCAGCACCATTCACGATGCACTGATGGCAGTGGCATTGGCAATGGTGCACTCAATGCAGTGAATGGTGGGAGAAACTGGGGTCAGGATCGGCAGCCATCACCGATGATGCGTGCTGGCGACGAGCAGCGCCATCCAGCAACTGGCCCACAGCACATCGAGCCCTGTGCTGATGCGAACGCTGGCCAAGGTACGCATACAAACAGATGAAACTGCTCAAACCGCCCTTCAACTTGTGCCTGCAAATTGCAAGATGGGATACCGTCCTCACCAACCCTGTGACATGCCTTGGCTATCTGAACATGTCGCCTGCATGCGCATCAGCATCCAAGGTCCTGTAGTGTGGGTGGGTTACGGTGAACACCTCATGGCATGCCTTTTCCAGTGCTTAGCTTACGCTCAGCGTCCCTACCATTTGCATGGATGCAACAGTTGAGGACACGTAAGGCAGAAGCATGATGTTTGGATGCGTCATGGTGCATGTAGGGAGGTATTGCAATGCTTCCTAGCACTGCGTGCACTCAGCCCGTGCCACATAAGCTTGCCTGCATGTTCTTGTCATCTCTGTCAATCTGTTATGGTTCCTTCCAAGTCTTTTGTCATCCCTGCTGTGCATGCGGTGTTTGCCTCTATTTGCCTCCAGCAAATGATCTGATGTCATGGTTATTTCCCGACTCAGCGCCTTCAGTTCCCAAACCGGCCAACAGCACACAGGACCAACAGCATGCAGCCGACCCACACTTGCCCATGGCAGCCATCAATACCCAGCAACAGCAACCACCGCCGCAACAGCAACAGTCAGGCTGGGGCAGGCAGCAGCAGGGGCAGCAGCAGGGACAGCAGCAGCAGGGACAGCAGCAGCAGGGACAGCAGCAGCAGGGACAGCAGCAGCAGGGACAGCAGCAGCAGGGACAGCAGCAGCAGGGACAGCAGCAGCAGCAGCACAAGAGCCTAGCGACTGCAGGTGGGCCAGGGGTCAACGTGCCAAGTCGCGGACAGCCCTCCCCATGGCAAGAGTCAGGGGCTTGCCACAGCAGTGGCTGCAAGCCAAGTAAAGGCAGAGCAGCGTCGTGGGCAACACATCAAACCTGCCACCAGGAAACTGCGGCCACCAACACAGGATCCTGTGGAAGGCAGCAAGCCTGGGGCAAACAGGCATCAGGGCCCATGGCAGTGTCTGGCCAGGCAGCTGGTGCACATGATAGCAATGTTTTTCGAAGCCCGGCTTGTGCTCCACATGGCAGTAACGCAGCTGCCACGTCCTGTCTGACAGGTACTGCAGCCCTGGGATTAGCACCACATGCGGCCATCTGTGCTGGGGTTGGTGGGTGGGTGAGGCTTGGAGCAGGCCACGGCGACTGTGCTGACGACCATGCGATTGGCAATGGGTGGGCTGGGGCTGTAGTCAATGCATGGGGTCGGCAGGCTGACCCTGGTCTTGGGCAACAAATGGACATGGATGGGTCGCAACTTGATATGGAGGAGGAGGAGGAGGAGGAGGAGGAGGAGGCTGGTTTTGGTGTTGGAAAGACTGTGATTGGTGGGGCTTTAGCTGCACGTGATCAGTGGAGTAATCTGGGCGCTGTTCAGGCTGCTGACAACGTCCAGGCAGCACAGTGGGCAGGAGAGGCGCAGACTTCTGTTTTGCAGCGGGGAAGGCAGGAGGCCGTGCAAGACGGTGGTGAATCAGGGTGGGGCAGGCGGGAGGCTGATGCTAGTTCAGGCTGGGGCAGGCAGCAGCAGAATGAGCGTGGCAAAGCGGCCACAGCAGCAGTTCAACAGGTGCAGCCAAGCAGGCAGGGTAACCCTCCAACCAACCCATCACCAGGGCAATCCCAGGCGGCCTTGCCTGCATTTCCCGCGGCCCGCCCAGCAGCAGCCAACAAGCGCTTGCCCACACACACCTTCAATGCACCTCGCCCGGCAACTGCTGGCAATGGCAATAACGCAGCTGGCACGTTTCAGTTAGCACGCACTACACCGGGAACAGCACGTGACCCACATGCAGCCGTTTCTGCAGGCACAGACCCACTAGAGGCAATCGTGTTCCCAGTAGTTGCCCTGCCGCCAAGTAATGGTGGTGGTGCCCATTCCCCTTCACTCACTCAAACACTGCAGCGTGTGGTATCAATTCCTACTAGCTTCAACACCCTTCGGGCGTACATGCAAACACTGCAAACTGCATTAGTGGAGGAGGTGAATCTTCGGGTGGCGGAATCAGCCCAGCAGCTGCTCAAGATCATGCAGACTGCAGAGATGCAGCCAGCAGGAGAGGCACACGCTGGTTCTGGCATGGGCCAAAATTCAAACGCAAGCATACGTCAGCAACAAGGTGCGGCTGGAGCTGGTGTGGCACGTTTTACATGCAATCGCTCTGCTGTATCATCGGCTGGCCTTGCAGAAACCTTAGAGCACGCTTGTAACCGCGGCCACATGCCGTACTTTGCATCAGCACAGCTGTCGGTGTGGGACCCTGCGGCCAGCCATGGCTCGGCGGCGTGGCGGGGGCGGGGACGGGGGCGTGGGAAGGGCACGGGGCGGGGCGCACAGCGTGGCAAGCGGGAGGAGGAGGAGGAGGAGGAGGGGTTAGACGAGGACGGCACGGGAGTGGGAGCGCGGATGGCTAAGCGATACTTTCTGGTTGTGCCCCAGGCGCGGACACGCATCAAAGAGTTCAGGTACATCCATGCTGTGCGCATTGAAGGATTTAGGTGTGTGTGCCTTGATACTCACTGTCAGCAGCAGCAGCAGCAGCAGCAGCAAATCAAGCAACCTATGGCTGTTCACAGCTTGTGGTGCTACAGACCAAACATGCGCTAGGTTTTGCTTTCACAGTTTCCTCACGCACGCGTCCCCACACACGCTTCCTCACCCCTGCCCTTCCGCAGGCGGTACGACCTATGGTTTCTCAGCAGCCACCCCCTCCTCCGGCCGTCATCCCCCTCCTCCTCACACGTAGCACGTGGCGCCTCATCTTTGGCTCACAAGGCCCAGGGGTCCAGCACAGTGCTGTTGGCTGTGCGGTCCCTGTGGCATGCACCGGACAGGGATGGGAAGATGGAGGTGCAACTGATCGCGCCACATGCACCTAGCTTGGCAAGGCAAGTGTGCCTAGAGCTTTGTGTTGTTTGCACAGCTACCCTTGTGACAGCAGCTGCCGCCGCAGTCAGCTCGCTCTCTGTGACTCTTCAACTCGGCCCCAGGCCAGAGTACGTCTGGTCCCTTGGGATGCATGAGTTGCACTGGCTAGTTACCACTGCCGCGCTGTTGTGATGATACCGGGTGTGCGAACCTACCTCTGTCATGTTGACCTTTCTCATGCTGCAAATTACTAATCTGTCATGTTGACCTTTCTCATGCTGTAACTTACTAATCTGTCATGTTGACCTTTCTCATGCTGTAACTTACTGCTGTGAGCTTGCTCTGCTCTCTAAGCTGTGTCAGGTGCTACTTGTCTCGCTTGAAGTGCTACTTAGCTTCTCTGAGCTGTGCACCGTTAAGCACATATCATGCTCCCCTTCTTTTCCCAGCTCACACAAGAAAAACGCGCTTCAGGCATATGCGTGTGCCATGTGCTCGCAGGCAGCAGCACATGTACGCATGGCGAGGACCTGACGTGAGCAGCGAACTGCATGTCATACAGGCCCTGGCCGCCAGCACCTCACCCATCATCTACCCCGGTAAGGCGACAGGCTCTGGGTAGAGTGCTGCCGTAGAGTGCCACTCAGGCTGATGCTCATGCTGTGCGTCCCGGTCTGATGGCTTCTGCCCCTGCAGCGGGTGCACCAGATCACGCCGTTCTGTTTCTCGTTTGCACGCCACCTATCAGTGTAGCCACCCCTGCTGCTCCATGCCCTGGTGTAGCCAGCCCTGCTGCTGCATTGAGCGCAACCCCTGTTCAAGCCAGGGCAACCACCCCTGCTGCTCTACGTTCCTGTGTAAAATCCCCTGCTGCTCCTTTCAATGGGCTCATCCGTTCTGCTCTACTTCCTGGTGTGACCTCTTCTTTTGCTCTGTTTGCAACACTACTGGCAATCGCCGGGGCGCCCCGACCATGTCTGCTACCTTATTTCCATGCAGGTGTGAAGAATCCCCCTGCTGCTCAACTGGGTGTGGGCATGCCTGCTGCCATACTCCCATACCTCATCCAGCAGCTACTGCCCTCATTCAGCCTTTGGGAAGCATGTGAAAACGCCGCATTAGCAGCAGCAGGGGATGGCGTGGGCGGGGCTAAGGGCGGCGCTTGGGGCAGCCGTGCATTGCAGCAGCAGCAGCAGCAACCGGGCTTCAAACGGCCGCGCACGCAAGGGAAGGCTGGCAGCAACAAGCAGGCTGCTGGGCCCGGCAGCATCAGTGACTTGGCTGCTGGAGAGGCCGGTGGCTTTGTGGTTGAGCACGATAGCATGATGGTTGACTGTGAAGCCTTGGGGACTGATGGTTTTGAGGAACATGGTCGGTCTGTTACTGCTGGGCTGATTGGGGTTGGTGATGGAGATATGGAGGGTTTGGGTGATGCACCCATGGTGGAAACAGACAGTGGTCAATGTGGCACGGCAGGCAAGGCTGGTAGCAAGGCTGGTGGCAAGCAGGCTGGCAAGGGCAAGAGGAGGCCTAAGCAGCAGCAGGTCCCTGCAGGCGATGTGTCAGTGGACCGAATCTTGGCTGCCCTTGTGGATGATATGGTGCTGGAGTTCTCACTTAATGCGGACCAGGAAGGTGGGTTTGTTTCGTCGTTCTTCGTGTTCTTCGTTGCTTGTGTTACTGACTCTTACATGGTTTTGCTTCCTTGCGCTACCTCGGTGAAGGCAGTGCCCATCTCGACGGCTTGTCTGTTTTCAGAAGATGTATGTAGAGTCATCTTTGTGATTACGGTGTTTTAGACAATTATGTGCGATGAATAGTCAAGCTGCACTGCCCAGCCTATGCCTAGACTTGTTTACTGATGACAATGCGTTGTTGCGCTGCTTCAGGGGTAATGCGCCATGTGGCATCATGGCTGCATCGCCATGCGGGCAGCCCATGCGGGAACACGGCCCACCATGGCCACGTGGAGGACAAGGATGACATCATGGCTGAAGAAACGGCACAGAAACGGCAGGCTGTGGCCCTGCAATCGCCTGTATGCCTCATTCATGGACCGGTGAGAACCAAGTTGTAGATCTGCTCACACTGCTCCCCAAGGGACTGCCTGTGCATGTCCACCGCTTGCCTCCACCCGTGGTGCGACAGCCCTTGCTACCTGAGCAGCATGCACGCCATCAACATACAGCGCCTATTCTCACACCCTTCAAGCCAGCTCCGCAACATGTTTCCTTGCTCCACCCCCTGTGCCTTGCACTTCTTTGTACACATGTGACACGATAAACACTTCGCCTCGACCCGTGTGACAGATAACGATACCAGGCTTGTGAAGAGTCTGTCACGCCTCTTCAACATCTTGCCAAACAAGCATTCCTTCCACGCCATGCTGCAGTTCGGCTCGGGCAAGTCCACCCTCCTAGCCGCTGTCATCATGATGCTGGTGGCTGCCAGAGACATGCTAACGAAGGTGGGTACCTTTGAGAACCAATAACCTACTCTTATCATAGTACGGGTGAAGTAAATGTACCTTTAAATAGCCATCAACCTAGTCCAATGACGCGTTAGAAAAGTAGTGTGTATTTGTAGTGATGCTGGTGGCGGCCAGAGACATGCTCACAAAGGTGGGTACGCATCGTCCGTGTTTTGCCTGAAACTGTGGCAACTTTCTATCCTTCCTACGGTCAACGACGCCAGTGGCCATCTGTTGTATCTGTTGTCCGGAAGAGACATCCGTTCTGAAGGCTAGCATAGCCCCTGCTAGCACAGCCCCTGCACAGGGATGACACGAGTGTCCAAAGAATGGTTCAGGTCACATGCATTGAGGTGCACACCAGCGGCCCATGCAGCACACCAGCGGCCCATGCAGCACACCAGTGGCCCAGCGGCCC
>QAXH01002803.1:7709-17943 GCA_004335635.1 Chloromonas sp. AAM2 | reverse complement strand
AGTTGCTTCCAACCTTGCCGTGTTCTGGTTTACTTGAACCGTTTGGTTGTTTATTTGCTTGTTTGCTTTTGTGCTTGCAATGGCTGTGTACTTGCTAGCTTGTTTACACGTTTTGTTTCACGAATTTCAGTTGCTTGTACGCCTGACCAGTGCTGCTGCGGCACGCCACTGGAACGATGTAACGACCCACCACCAGTTTGTCATGTTTGTGGGCCTCGTTCCTGGCAGCTGGCAGCATCGACTGTCACGTTCTAGGGTAATGAGTGAGAAATGCGGGATACCGCGCGGTTGGAATACCCCTGATGTGTACCGCCCTGATCTACCCTGGGAAAGAAGGAAGAAGAAAGAAAGAAACAGGCCCAAAGGGCAGACAGGAACTATCTGGGGCAGTGTGGAAGAATGCACCGAGGAGACAGAGAGCACATGGGGTGCATGCAAACGCGGTGATGACAACCCAGAGCGCCAACTGATAGCGTCTGAGAGGAAGGCGCAGAAAACAAAATGAACATGAAAGCCAGCACATGGTTACGACATGGAACGTCCTCATCAGCACACAGTACACCATACAGTTCAGCCTGAAGCCACAGGCTACAAAATGCAGCGCAACCTAGGCAGGCGCCTGGACATGGGTTGGGCCAAGTCGGAATGATAGACAGGCTCCGGGCAGACTGTGAGCCGTGTCCCAGTAGGCGCACCGCGATGCCCAGAGCAAAAAGGGACTGCATGGGGGGGTATGGTCGAGGTGGCCCTCTTGAAAGTGAGGAAATGTAACGTAATGACCTAAACGGCACGACATTATGTATACTGGGCTATGTATACAGGGCTACTGGGCATATGTAGACGCTGCCATGACCACGCTACAGGGAACGAAAGCAACATGTGAACGACTGACATGGCTCATGTAAGATGAGCATAGATGGCTCGTACTGGGTAAGTTGCGTTCACTCCTGGCAGGCTGTAAGTTGTATAGTGGGCAGTCTTCTGACTGTGCCAAGTTCTGATGCAGTCGTGCAACACATGCAGATGATCATGCCATGCGTGTAACATCATGAATGAAAATAGACAACGCAATGCATACAACCACACGCAACAGAAGCAAATGAGTAGACAATTTGCCCCAAACGTCCTGCGGCAGCTCAGACCCGCACACAGGCAGCCAAAGTCAAGTGAAAAATGAGATGGCTTCTTGGGTCAAGCCAATGCTGGTGTGTTGAAGCTGAGCACGCACGTACCCCAGAGCATTGGAATCCCAACTCTTTGCAACATCAGAAGCACGTTGTTATTGAAAGCAGGCTGCTAAGCTTGCTGCCAACGCACCAACAGGCACCAATAAGCATATCTCAATCGCACTCGCGAAACCTGCTGGTCTTAGAGCAGACGTGCAACCCAGATCATTCAACTTCTATCTCAGCATCTCAGCATAAAATGCACTCAAGAGGTGCCATCAAAAACAGAGCGAAACAAGAAACAACAGTATCTCAGCAGGATAGCAACAGTATCTCGGTGGATAGATGTGCCAGCTGCTACTGGCCGCCCGTTCCCAGTTCTGACATAGCTCATACCGCCCGCTAGGCCTGCCTCTATGCATTGCTGCATGCACTGTTTGTTGCGCCCGCTAGGCCTGCCTCTATGCGTTGCTGCATGCACTGTTTGTACAGGCGACATTGTCAGCATTTTCAAATTATCCAGTCCATCGTTATTGGCGCTCATGTTCGTGTCACCCCTTCTAGTCACAACCCCGTTAGCTGTTAGGAAAGGCCGTTAGCGTGCACTGGACAGCGTGATCTGAATTGAACCTGACGTCGCCATAAAGGTCGCAAACTCCTCAGCGGTTGAGAATGCGCGCTCTGTCACGATCCACCCTGTCGGCTGATCACGACTCAGCGCCATGATCCGATCGACGCTCAGCTGCGTGCCCAGTTTGACTTTCACATGCAGCAGAGTTACGGGATTGGGCACCTTCTCAGCCACCCCGTGCTGAACCAAAACGGACGGCCAGCTGGGCTGAATGAAGACTAAGAGGATGCGCTGGTCGTCTCGCAAGGCTGAAGCGTGCAGGCCGAGTGTAGTGCAGACATCAAAACCCGCAAAGTAATCGCTGCCACCCACATGCACATGACCATCGAGACCCAGCCTGCCCTCCGGCCCTGCTGCCCACAACTGCTTCGCGTCATGATGGCTGACCGACCATAAGAAGTAGAACAAATACGGGACGTACTTCCGAGCCACCGCGCGGCCTGCTGCGGACAGTTTGTGGGCGGATTTGCTGCTGGTTGTAGATTCAAACCTCAGCAGCACGCGCGCGAGAGCGTGCTGCTTTGGCAGACCGGCCGGTGCTCGATACCACTTGAGATGTGGCAGTGCTTGCACATGGAAGCTGGGGCTGAGCCGTTCTAAACACACCAACGTGGACAACTCCCAGCACTGCCGATCTGTTGGCGCGCAGTCCAGATGAGCGTTGCTTATCTGGTGATCATACCATGCAGTGAACAGCACGGCAAGCGTGTTCTCGGAATCAAGCTGCACGCACGGCAGCGTCGCCCACTGTTTGAGCAACGGAAACGGTAGCTGTACAAACTGCTGCAGCAACTGATCGTCTGTCAGGACGTGACGAGCTACACGCAAACGGCCTGACAGCACTTTGTGTGCCAGGCTGGCTGTTACTTGCTGTGCTGCATCCCTGCTACCCGTCTGCAGCATGGGCAGGCTGGTTAGTACGATCACATCCTGTACGCTAAGACTGTCCTCGTCGGATAACTGGCAGAGCTTGGCTAGGCATGCATCTACCGTTGCCTGCATGTCTAGGTAGTCAGCACGCCATACCATCTGAAACGCACGCACAGAACAGTGGCAGTCAGGAAATCATGAGTTGAGCACACACACGGGGGGTGACGTCATGCTGTGTTTGTGCTCGTCCATGCATGTCGGTCCACCGCCGGTTGTTTGTGATCGAGAATGTGCGCCGGTTGAGCTGATGTCAACTGCAGTCGACTGCTGACAGAACAGGCAGGCGTGCAAATACTCTACTTCTGCCATGCGTGCAGGCATTCCTCGCGCAGGGCTGGCATTCCTCGCGCGTGTACAGATTGCCAGTGTGGATGTGTGCCTCACATCTACAAAACACAGCACTCCTGAATGTATGTGCTGATATGGACTGACTGGTCCATGCAAGTCAGAGCATGACCGAAATGCCAACGTGATCACGTCATGTTTCACACACGAGCACAGCCTGGCCTGCTTTCCAAGCTCCAAGGCACAGCAGACACCCTTGGAGCACTTGCACCGTACTTGTTTACTCTGTGCGCTCTAGACTAGCACGAGTGTGGCTGCGTATGATTCATGGGAATGCATGCAACTTGGCTCACCCATGCGAGTATAGCTGGTTCGTCAGGCAGAGCGCCTGTGTACAGGTGCCGCATGACGGCCTCTGGTACTGCGCACGGCTCTGTTGGGTAGCATGTCAACTGCAGCAGCGGGCTGCGCTGCCGTTCGACATTTGGACCCGTGCCGAGCGCTGTAGCCTGCCACAGCCGCTGAATGTGCCCTGCGTAATAGCCCGGTGACGCCCTGGAGAGCACGGCCGCATGCAAAGGGATCCTTGCCACCGGCTCAGGCTTGTCAGTGCTCCGAGTACCGTCCGCACCGTCGCCTGCATGGTGAACAGCAAGAATGCAGAACTCGGTGAAAGAAAGGGTGTAAGAAAGGGGCTTGTGAGTCCAACAAAGCAGTGTAACAAAGGGCTTGTGGGGTGCAACACAGCTCGTTCACGTTCGACGCACCTGCCGGAAAGACCTCGAGAGCAATGTCCGATAGCAACTCGTCGCCCCAAAGCGTGGCGTCAGCCACACTCATCTGTGATTGGCTTCAGGAGAAATGAATTGGTCGCCCGAAAGAGAAACTTGACGTTGCGCGACGAAATGGCGTAATGAATGGTACTCTGCTTGACACTTCCAGTGTTTGAAGTCCAGGAGAGGAGAGGGGCCGATGAATCATTGCGAACAGGAGATCATTCAAACTCACAAATCGGCCTGCCTGGGATTTGGAGAGTTCCAAACTCGGTCATAATCAGGAAGCGTACATTCTGAACTGTTGTGTTTCACTGCTCGTGTACCGCTTTGCGTCTCTTTGTCGCCCACGACAGCAACCACGTGTCCCTGAAAGTCCATGTAAAGCTCCGGCACCTGCGCCATCATGCCGTCCACCGCCCTGCAAGAACGGAGTCACTGCTCCTGATATCCAACGCATTCGGGATCCTGCGTACTCGAGTCATATGAGCCCTTGTTTTCCCAGTGCATGGCTCTGGGGCGACGTATCTCTATCAGACATCACCTTGCGCGTACTTCTTGCAGGTACAAGAAAGCCAATGTCTGAGTTATGATCACCTTGCCATGTTGCTGTACCTAACCTGCACCCTACTGCATTCGTCGCATGCAGACGGCAGCACGCCCTGCCCCCAGCCCATAGCCACGTTACCTCTACATGCAACAGTGCTGGCCAGCGTGTCTCCTGATCACTTCAGAGTGCAGCTCCAGAAACTCTGGCGGGACAGAGGCAGGGCGGCCAGGCCGCAGCAACCGTGTGATCAAGCTCATGGCATGCCTGACAGAGCCAATGGGCAGGAGACAAGTCCCTCAGCTATTGGAACCCGCCAGCAGGTGGGGCATTGCTCATTACGTAAGCTTGTTGTCATTCAACCATGGCCCCATGAATACTGTGATGAAAACCATGCGTGGACAATGCGTGGATCTGCATGCGAAGACGATGTGCGAATATGAACTTTGAGCGACCATGCAGTGGCAATGACCCCTGCTCCTGTACTAGGTCCTGATTGATTGGCATACTGATGAACACAATAAATCTGTAGCAGGCCCAGGCATCTCACTGGGTGGGCTTACAGTGCTTCAGCTCATTGCCTTCTTGCCTTGCTCCTACCCTCCAGGCCCCGCCACACGAATCACCATGTCCTGAGGATGAGCCTGCTGCCAAGCGACGCCACACAACAGGTACAATGATACCAGCGCTTGCCTTTCTTCTGTTTCTTGCCAGTCAGCACCAGACCCGCTTTTTGTTCTTGACACACCGGCTTGCAACTTCAGCAATGCCTTGCTTCTTTTGCTGTTCCTGTCACTTGAGCCCGTTCGTTGACAACTGTGACCATTCCATAAAAGATACTTCCCGACACAAGCCTGTTAATTCACCAATTCTTGTTAATCCTGGATATAAATGTGAGCCAGTGACCAGTCTAAGAGATATGATGACTCGGGGATTGTCTGGCATCAGTTGACGAATCTGTGACGATCCTTCTCTGTCTCATATGTTTTCACAGCAGGCCCAGAGGAACTTGAGCTGACTTGCCTGCCTGGCGAACCGCATGGGGTGCCCGAAGCCGTGCTGCACCATGGATACACGGGAGAGCTGCCTGAACAACCAGTCATGCTCGCATGGGTAAGGGAATTATGTTCATGCACTTGTCATGTGCATGCGTGTGTAGAGCTCGCCAGAGGCCACGGGATAATGGGAGAGCTGCCGGACGATGCAAATCTCCTGGCAGGGGTGCATGTGTGGATGTGTGCACGGACATGAACATGTGGTGCATGTGTGGATGTGTGCACGGACATCAACATGTGGTGCACGTGTGGATGTGTGATTGTGGAGCACGAAGGTATGTGTGACTAGAGCACATGCTTGTGAGTACCCTGCGCTTGTTTGGGACTGTGAAACCTGGTTGCACTGCACGTCCTTCCATGGATGGCATGCACTCCATCTCTTGCTGCCAGGCACATGCACAAAAGGGCACGCCGGTCGGCGCAAGTAAGGAGGACGGGTGGTGAAGTCCAACCCCCATACACAAGGCAGTCATTGCAGAATGTCCTTTCCAGAAGGCACACGCGGGTCTCATATGGATGCGAACGGTAGATGCGATGTTCCATCCTCAAAAGCGTTTTTTCATCCTCAATATGTTCTATTGGTATGAAGCTGGACTCACTTATTGAAGGAGTGCATGATTTTGAACCGGCATCTACTGGCAGCCTACTGGTCAAAACGTGGAGTAGTTTCTGTTTCCTGACTACCACTGCTGTGCATGCATTTCACACCGAACCAAATCAACCACACACCCACACACGTCAGCAGATGTTGTCAGCCTCTTCGCCTCTGGATGCAGACGATGTGGTGTGCTGACTATCATAATTTCCTTACTGCCACTGTTCTGTGCGTTTCAGATGGTTCATGTCATGTGCAGTTGGCATGCTATTTCAGCCAGCATGCCTTCTATGTAGGCATCAACATGTGTGACGTGCTTGTTGAGGTTTATGTGCCATATCTCCACTTGAAATTGGACCTGAAATGGATGCAGATGGTATGGCGTGCTGACTACCTAGACATGCAGGCAACGATAGATGCATGCCTGACCAAGCTCTGCCAGCTGTCAGACGAGGACAGCCTTAGCGTACAGGATGTGATCACAATCAACACACTGCCACCCCTGACGCGTGAAGGAAGCAGAGGGGTGGTGGAACGGACAGCTGCTGAGATGACGAAAAAACTGCTGCCTTTGAAGCTTGGCAACGCATGCCAGGTGGGTTGAGGGTGTCAGTGAGGTGAATGAAAGGTGTGCCATTAGGAATGGGCACCAGAAAAGGAAATTCATGCAATTTTATGAATGTAGCAAGATTCACGTGTGGCACGGACCTAAGGTGAGCCAGCTGAGGTGAACCACGGTCGAAGCGGGCACCAGAAGGTCATCTTTAATGGGGTCAGCAGGGAGCGTACACAGGGCACCACCCGACATGCGAGACAGTCGATGCTTTGAGCCCTGCACCACTTATGTAGCCCTGACCTGCCCTGAGCTTATGCATCAGCTTCTGCTGCCGTGATGCATCCCTTAAACAGGTCAGACGGGATCGGCGTGCAGAAGGCCTACGCTTTGAGCGGTGCGTTAGATGCCAACAAGTCACAGGAGTCAGGGTTTCTCGTACAGAAATCAAAGGCGCCTTGGAGTGTCATTGTGGAGTGGTCAACACGTGCACGTGAGCTCAAGCAATACCTTAAATGTAATGGTTTAGGGATGTTTAAATGTAGGGGTTTATAAATGTTGCTATATAGCCCTGACCTGCCCTGAGCCTATGCATCCGTTCCTGTTGCCGTGGTTGCTCCACAGGTGCTGTCCGACGAGCAGCTGTTGGCTCAGTTCGTGCAGCTGCCCTTCCCTCTGCTCAAGCAGTGGGCGACCATGGACAGCCTGAAGGTGCGTTGAAGGGAGTAAACTATGATCAAACCGCAAAGCGAGCCACATTTAGGGGCCGAGCGCTGAGCACAACAAAAAGATGCGTGTTTGATGCATGCCATCACAGCTCGTCCGTATGGCTTGAAGCCATCCGCCAGAATTCAGCGCTGAACCTTCACGCGCGCGTGTGTGCAGGTTGACTCGGAAAACACTTTAGCGGTGCTGTTCACTGCATGGCATGCGTGTCGCGAAGAGGTAGCGGCAAGTCCGACCTTGGAGCAACGCGAAGAATTATCGTCGCTGTTGTGCCTGGATCGGCTCAGCATCAGTTTCCATCTGCAAGCACTGCCCCATTTGAGCAAGTGGTACTGCGCGCCGGCCGGTCTGCCGCAACAGCACGCGCTTGCGCGCCTTCTGCTGCCTAAGGTCCGGCGTCAGATCTAGTGACGAGCTTTCAGTAACTTGAGTTGCGAACTCAAATTGCATGACGTTGTGCATGTGGACTGCAGTCGATCGTCGTTTGAGCTTTCAGCAACTCGAGCCGTATGCACTTGCGTACTGCAAGTGCTTCAACCTGTGAACCATGTCTGCAGTCCATCAGCGAGCGGTGTCCCCTGCCTCCTTTCAGGTCACTACGCACAAGAGCTGGCGAGCGGCGCTGGCAAGTGGCGGACTGGCAAGACAGTACACACACGGTACCACCCAGTGCTGGTGTTTGAGTCGTGCGCAGGTGTGGTGTCGTGTTGCTGAGTACGCCCTGAGCACATTGAAGAAGAATTCTACCTGAAGCACGTCAGAGGGTTTGAGCTCAAGCAGCCTTCTCTTTCTTAACTGACACGGCAACGTAATGTTGGACAGATGGTATAGCCTGATACCACCGGACTTGACGAAAGTCCATCCAGGCGCCTGTGGATAGATTTGACCATCTGTCCAGCAGGTCATTGTGTGCCATTTTTACTACTATGTAATCCCTTGGAACTGTTAGTGGGCATGTGCTGTTGCTAACATCGAACAGCAACAATTGATAGCGATCATACTCATGCCGCCGAACGGCTCAATCCTCGTGATCAGCGCTGGCCAGTATGCTGCAGGTCGACGCGCTCTGGACAGCTGGCAAGCTGCGGATGGATGGCAAAGTGTACTGTGGGGGCTTCAGCTTTTGCGTGTGGCTGGTCTTCGCGGACCCCATCCCTGTGCCTGGCGAGTTCGCGATAACGCGACCAGAGCCGGTCGCTACCAACAACTCGGCTGACGAGACGATCCCAGCATCGGCAGCAGCAGCAGCAGCAGCAGCAACAGCAGCAGCAGCAACAGCAGCAGCAGCAGCAGCAGCCGTTACACCATCCAACACAGCCACCGTAGCCGTGACGCCGCTTATGGAGCATGTGTCATCACCATGCAGCGCAGCGGTACCAACCGTTGAGGCCGCCGTTGCTCCAGCTGCAATGCCCTTGGCAACAGCAGCAGATGTCCCAGCCACGGCAGCTGCACTGTTCGCAGCAACAGCCACCTCAGCTGAGCCAGCCAGTACGCCAGTGGCACCAGCTGACGCCTCAGATGCCGTCCCAGCCGTTCCAGCAAAAGCCGCATCGGCCGCAGGCAGCATTGCCAATCCACTAGTGCAGGTGGATACTTCAGGAGCACATGTGCCCCGGCCTCTTGACCCTGTCATAACACGCCAACAAACTGGTCTAGAGCCTGCTTCAGCACCTTCCTCACGCACGCTTGGGGTTTACATCACAATCAGGTGGACGCCTGTCCTGGCCATCTCAGGGGTGGCTGAGGCAGTGCCGGACCCCATGACAGTCATGCGACTCACATGCCAGGTGGGAGTGAAACGAAGGATAAAAAGAGAAACATGCAAAGCCGTCGGCACATATTCTGACAGTTGTGTCATGCTTCACATTGTGGCCTTGTTCAGGTGGTGGCGCCTCCCAGCCAAGATGACCCACATGTGCCCTGCCGCGACACACTCTTCAGCAAAGATAGGCCTTGCATTTGGGACGATCTGTTAGGCCGTGGTGTCAGTGGACCACATGACTTGGCGGACACAATCATGGCACCAGCGTGTATCAAAATCACGCTATTAGAGACAAATTGACAGGGCACTGTGCGTTCCACAAATTTGGCATGGCCCCTTGATCATGGCCTGGTTTTCCTACCTGTCTAACCTGGCTCACTCTGCATGGGCTGTAGCTGATGCTTTTCTTAGCCTGTGACCAGATACTAGGCTGCCTTGTCGTTCCAGAGTAGTTCTATGCACAGGCCGTGACGGCAGGAACCGTTTTGACTGAGGCAGGAAACCTCACAGGAAATTCGACAACCCCCAGAACAACCCTGTGCCAGACAGCCAATGTGCTCAGGATCTCTTTCATTAATCAGGGCTGTGTGTGTCTTCCTGGCCATGTCTTGCCTTTCTACACAATGATACCTGTCTGCGTCAAGCACTGGTTGATGGAATGGTGCATGATGTTCTTCAATGCCTTGAATTGTTCACGCTCATATTCACGAGCATTGGCTGCGTGCATGGCGAGCGGTTCGCTCGGTTTGGGTCGGGCCCATGACTGGATGTCTCATAGGGTAGGTGCCGGCGGTCACACAACGTTTTTTAGACCTCACTGGCCGACTTCGGCACCTCAGGCGATGAGCTTGAGCATGACGTGACGGGCCAAGAGAGACGCATCCGCCTATCGCTTCAGCTTCAGTAGCCGTGGTGCGAGTGGCGTGATCTTCGACCGTTTTCAACGACCAACATTGGTCGTTAGATTTTGCGAACTTACCGTTCGCCCAGGACGTCTCCATCCATGGTCAGGGGCTCTGCTTGTAGCTTACGTTGAGCCCATCACGACAAGGTGCTCATGTCTGTCGCCGTCGCCAAGATCAGCTTGCAAGGTCTATTTTTAAAAGTGCACCAACCAACCTGGGTTTTGGGTGCAGAACACTGGAAAGCCCCTCTCAGCGCGCTCTGCCAAGCCCAACGGGCGCACGGCCAAGCGTCTGAGGACAGCT
>QAXH01002801.1:3056-14681 GCA_004335635.1 Chloromonas sp. AAM2 | reverse complement strand
GAGCGGCGTCTGTGCGACGTGACGATCTCGCATTTTGGGCAGCGAGAACCTCTTGGACACGTTAAAGATATTTACTGTTGCATGCTGAACACTTGTGACATAGCGGCGGCTGCTCGGCTGAGTCGTTGAGGGCTTGCCCGATTAAGATTGGCTTTTTGGTGAAGCTCAGTCCAGGTCTGGACCTTTTGCGGAGAGACTCAGCGGTAACCGGGCAAGCATGACAGCATGTAGCCATCTGCGACGCAGGACCTAATGGCGTCGTTAGGACCTAAATCTCAGAGGGGGGGCAGAAACGGCCGACAAAATCGCATATTACAAGTCAAAAAATGAACCTCAACACAAACGGCCAAGCGCAGGCCACCGAGCTAGTAAAGGCGCATCCGATGCACCAAAGATGGGGCAAAATGGTGCCCTGGGTGAGCAGATGACCTCTCCCATGGATTTCCCATACCCCTCAGACAATGGTGTTACCCATGTGTTGAATGTGATGGATTCTCTTTGAGCTTGGCTGAGGTCTTACATGCCGAGAGAATATACAGCCCGTCCACCTACATGTGAAGGGGTTTATGACACATTTCGGGGTGCTATGCTCAGGGACTCTGTCCTGTGGAGGTGTTGCGTCTTCTTTCCCCTGCAAACTCAAGGACCACTGTCGGTTGTTGAGGACAGCAGCCATGTTGGCCGCATGGCCACACCCGTGCACTATATGGTTGAGCTAAAGCCTCAGCACACAATGGTATTACATCAAAACGGCAGGTTTCGAATGACAGGCCACCAATGACACGTCACAAATGACAGGCCATGAACTGAATACTCAAGCCTCGGCATGTCTGGCCAAGAAACCCTAGCACCATGGCCAGAATCGGGCGCACGGCTGCCTATGCGCACGGCCAATGTGACCCTTGGGGCTACTTGTACCGTAGGGCAATGTCAACCGACCAGGTTCTATTTTTTATCCCATTGGTCGGTTGCCCCACCGGCAGCTTCGGCATAATTGTATGATGGGAGTGATGCTGCTCGCTGAAGCCGCAACACCCAGTCACAGTGCAAATATACCAGCACAAGCACCCCTCGCATCTGCAATTCCTTGCCCTAATCTTGTCCAGCCAGAGCGCAGAAATATCGCCCGCCCGTCCGTCCAGAGTTGGCAGGTCAGCGACCAGCCAAGCGGTAACCACCACAATCTGGAACTGCAGTAGCTTCAACCAACGCAGCCATTGTCGTCGGTCCATCACAAGGCTGGTCTGACCAAGAACTCCGGGCAGTGTCTTTGGCACATCGGCCCGTGTGAGACGCACAGCCATGCACATGGTGATGAGGCTGCTGGTGCTGTCTATTCTGCTGACGAGCACATTGGCCCTAACGGCGATTTCAGCCGTCAGAACAGGTGCGTGAGAGAGCTTCTTTCAGAAGCTGAACAGCAGGTGTAGGTAGAAGGTGGGCGCTTGCGGGCTACACCAGCCGAGTGGACAATGCGCGCAATGCACCCAGCTATTCCAGCACCGCGCACGCTCTTGCATGCCGGCGATCTGGATAGTATCTCGGGATATGATAACGATGAGTCCTGTTTGCGAAGGCAATGTTTGTTGCCTTGCGTTTTGCAGAGGCTGACTCTGCCTTCCCAGAAGATGAGAACGATGACGGCGGCGAGGACGATGCATGGTGCGCCACCTTAGGATTTGACATCTTTCATGATTTCAAACCTGAGAAAGGGAAGGCACACATTGTGACAGTGATGGTAGCACACTGACCGTGCTATGATCGTGTAGCAATATTTGACGTGAGCATATATACATGGTTTGCTCAGCAGGGTCAGTCAGCAACGTTTGCCCTGACCTTGCCTTGCCTTGGTTAGTCCGTGTTTGTCTTGGAAGCCTCACTACAGTGAACTTGAGGATTTGTAGAACAGAGCTCATTTTGGCCGTGGCCGTGGTTCTCAGTCAAGCCTTACCTGCAAGCTGGCAGAGCTTTCTGCTGGATATCTTTTCTCGACCCTTTAGCCCTTGTAGTCTGCAACGTGTAGATAGACCACACTTACTGAGGTGGTGGTAACTGTCATGTGTGCGCGGTCTGTACTGCATGCAGGTCCACTGCAGCAGCATTAGATTTGCAAGGTGCGAGTGCTTGGTGGCTATTAGTATGACTGTCAGCACCAAGCTTTCATCAGGCACTGCAACACCGTTCCAATAACAACAAACACATCACAACTATGCCATTCTACTGTTGCGTTGAGTGCATTCTGGCTCAGTAGGTGGTTGCATATCACCTTGAATTAATGCCGTATGCCTGGATAACATCAGATGGAAATGCCGCAGTCTGCATGTCACACACCCGCAGTTGAACACACTTGACCTGCACACATACAACAGTGCAGGCCACTCGGCCACAACCGAATGTCCACACTTGTGGCATATTTTGGTATGAACGTATGCCTTATCAGTACCCGTGCTGCACTGCAGAGGAGGTGCTGGCATGGATGGCCCGTCTGCTCAATCGTGCCCAGTCACGCTTGCAGTCGTCCCCATTCCGCCAACCCATCCTACTGCCAGACCACCGGGCCCACGTGACCGCTCAGATTGCAGACAGTGCTCAAGAAACTGACAACGATGACGCTGGTCAAGAAAGCGACGATGCTGTCCACACTCAGCACGTGGAGTTGCACCTGGAGCTGCACAGCGACAAGTCAGGTGGTGAGGGAGGCAACGGCCCTTGGTTCAAGCGGGTCAGGAAGCTGTTGCACCTGTAACAGAGGCACTGAGGCTAAAACTGAGGTAGTGACGAGCTGCGGCAGTGGATTGCACTGCACGGCTGGCAAGCCACACGGTGGGATAAAAGAATCTGGGACACGTTCTGATGCTCGTACTGAAAACGGCCAGCTGTGGCATTCATATGAACCGCCGCGCAACTCTCAACCAGCACAACTCAATCAGGGCGCTGTGTCCCAAGTTGCAATGCACTTGTGCCCTGCTGCTTGAACTGTACAGCCATTCGCCGATGTTTGCCCACAGAACTCAAACAAAATGGCTGCCCTAAGCTAAATATTATGCAGGAAGCGGTATGATGCAACCTCGTCTTTAGCAACCAAAGCAGGCTGTACAGCAGCAGCCCACAGCAGCAGCGCACCTGATCAGGAGCAGCAGTGGTTGTTGGACCATGCTCACACTTTGCCAACTTGGTTTCATTCTGCTGAACAATCTCTGGATGTTGAGGCATTCTCTGCTGCCTTTCATGCTGTTGCTCTGGGACTGTCTTGATTTGGAGATAGGCTATGGGGACATCAACATTTCAAACCAGCAATGTTTGGGCATGCACATTTGGGCAACTCAGCCGCAGCCCATGCATCATGTAAGTACAGCTGTCTGCGCTTGTGTCGCAGCATGTACATGCATGTATCAAAATCCAACCAAATTCCTACTGAGCAGTATACTTATGCTTAGGCTTATCTGCCAAGTGGCGCCTTTGCCATGCGTTCAAACAAGATGATGTGCTTCATCGGCTACCGATGAATGCAGCTGGATTGCATGGCTCGATTCTTTGCAACAATGGTTCATCCCATCCTGATTGCTGCAGCCCAGGCAATGCAATTTGCGATTGCACCAGTGTTGTATCCCATCGTATAGCTCAGCCGCATTTCCGCGCCCTTTGCTTGTATACTCTCCTGCACTTGCTTTCTTGCTTGCCCGGGTAGTGCACAACCCATTCCATCATGATGTCTTTTGACGGCTTCTCTGCCATGTGGCTGTCGGTATTTGGCCGCGCTTGTGTTTGGGGTGCGGTATGCTCGTCGTGGGGTCAACACGCACAAGATGATGACTGACCTTTTCCAAGCAACGCACTGATGACACTGGCAGCATGGTAGCATGGGTGCTTCCTTGCCTGGCCATCTGTCAGTTATGCCGCGGGTCTCTCTGTTGTCATTGCCAAGCCGTGCGCACATTCCTGTTGTTGTGCATTGATCTATGAGAGCATGCTGATGCTTGTGACGCAACAGATTACCTGGTAGTTTTACACGATGTAATCAAGGGATGGCGAGCTTCAAGGTCTTGGAAAAGAAGGAGTTGGACTGCCAAACACCTCAGGTGACTCGCCACCTCGTGCAATGTCTTCTTGTGCATGCGCACATGCATGGACTGGAACGGCTAGATACGTCCAGGCGCTTCTTCACATGACAGGAAAGCGTGTGAACCTTGTCCCACACAAGCGAAAGGACTTCTGTTCCGCATCGCTGGTTACAAGGAGTGAGTGCACACCGTAAGCACGTCCACACAAATGACTCGATGCTGCAAACATTGAATGCACTGCTACCCGCAGTAAAGGGAAAATGAGTCCCTTGTGGCTATCACCCCACAGGACACCTTCCTAAGCGCACCGTCAGCAAAGATTTTCATCATCATCATCATCACATGGCTCTTCATGGTTTAACCGACCGTACTGCAGCCAGACGCAATATCTCTCCAACAATCACGCACCTGACAATCGTTAAGCCAAGAAAGCTCACTGGTAGCAGGGTGCAAAGTACAAATGTCATCACTAGCAACACGGTTCCAAGTTGAGAGTGGGGCATGCCTGCCTCTCCTTGCTACAGCCTGCTGGCCCTCTCAGTCTGGGGCTGGAACAGTTGCAAAAAAAAAGATATTCAGATTAACTTGTCAAAGGTGAATTAATCAATTGCAACTCAATCGCAACTTGCCTCGAGATGGTCATTCCATCATAAGCTAGGACGTGCGACAATGGTTGTGACAATCATCATCATCATCACCATCCTGTCAGCATTAAAGTAAACAATCAGCTGTCTAAGAACAAAAGAATTGCACAAGGGCTGTGACAGCAGGCGAGGTGTGTTGCTTGTCCTTGGTGCCACCCTCTCTATGGTACATAAGTGGGTCAAACACCAACACTGGGGCAGGCCATGGCACATGGAGTGGCACCAAGCGTGGCAGGGCCATGAGAGACACTGTCCAGGCTACTGCTATCAAAGGTTTAAGGGACACTCGCGTAAGGAAACGGTCATTGTTTGGCTCCCTGCGTCTAGGGTGGTCGCTTTGTACAGTGAAAGCGCTGAGCGGGTGGGCTAATTCTCATGCTATCACACAGTCACAAAAAAAACCAAAGTTGACAGCAGACAAGTAGGCCTGTGTCCTGTTCTACGGACTTTATCGTCCGCCTGTGTGCGTGCCTGTGTATTGGCTGCTTATCAGCATGTGAATTTGTCCCAGAACTGGCCAACGTCTTGGCTGAACCTTAAGATGGCTGAACCTTGCAGAACAGTAGTCCTTTTTGCGTCTAACGAGGTATGCGGGCAGGATAGCACCACGAGGGGTTGGCCACCACCACTACTATCGTGTGTCGCAATCCCCTTCACATGTAGGTTGGACGGGTTGGAATCCCTCCCCTCTTGTGAAAGCCCTCACTCAGACAGGTGTCTGTCCTCATCCTTTGCGTGGACGTGATTGCGGTGTGCGCTCCAAGGTTCGACAATGACTTTTCAGCTATCTTTGTTTTTCCGAACTCTGTCTCACACCGTTCCGGTTGCTCCCGGGATCCTCAAGCACAGCTCGTACATTTTATCAAGATTTTGGATTTTCATCAAGATCGGCATGCGAAAACTACTGGGTCTCCCGAAGTCCATGCAAAACTTTTACCAGGATTCTGGATTTCCAGCTTACTTACATAGGAACCCTGGTGCGCTCCCACCACATGACAAACGACGTCACCACTTTTCAATGATGGCACCGTATGCAGGGGGGGAGTGGTGGTAAAAAGACCATGACCCTAGCACAAAAAATGGCCTTGGACTTCCAAAAATAGGACCACTTTGGAAACCACCCAGAAACGGCTCAGAATAAGATGACAAGGGGCTCAATTGACAGCTCTCGCCAAGGCCTCTCCCCTGGACAACTTAGTTGCACAGTTCACTCAAACCTTGCCTCACTTATGGGTCATCAAAGCCCAGCCGGCCCTAACAGAACCCTAACCGCCACCCATGCCACAGGCCATGGGGGCATGCCAAAGGTAAACTTCAATTCCAAGGTATGCAAGCACGTTCCACTCTGCATCCGGCTTTGGATCGGTGCTTGCGTGACCTGCGGCCTGGCACCGCAGGTGACGCAGGCCACACCAGCGCCGGCACCCTCTGACACTTCCCCAGCACATAACAAACCACCCACAAGGCCAATCTGGGAAATGAAGGTGGTTTTGTATAGATATCAACAAGCTGCAACCAGCCACATCTTCAAAAGCCTTGAATTCGTTGTGATTGAGCCGTAAAACAATAAATACTCAAAAAAGTCGAAAAAGTAGCTCGGGCAAAGTAGCTCGGGCCTTGCGGAGGACTTTGATACCACCCAGTCAACCATCTCAGAATGACCTGAAACCTTGGATTCGAGCTCCTTACACCGTTAGCATTCGTACAAGTGGTTCAGAGATACCCACTCCCACCTAAGGTCATTTTCTATAGAACCCACCCCCCCGCTGCCGTATGTCCACTTTTACCCGTTGTTACAAGCTGCTGAATCAACTAATCGACGTTGCCTTCGTTGCCTTGCAACTATGTTGCCTATTGTGTATGCGACGCTGGGCCATGGAGCACATAGCTGTGACAAAATGCGTCTCTGGTCAGACGCAAACAGTGCTATTCAAAGCCAAAAACGTTCCAAGGAAAAGCAAGCAACCTGCCCATGTCTGATGACAGAGTAGGCATAGATAGGTGGGACGTCCTTGCATAGATGGGTGGGACAATCATGACTTTTACAAGGAGGGAGTGCACACCATGCCGCACGTCCAACGCAAATATCAACTACTTGCGAAGATTTGATGATGCTAACGCTTTCACTATTATCAATTATTTACATGATGCGATGCTTAACCCAAGGGACGTAATTGAGTGATGGTGAGCTTCATGGTCTTTGGAAAGAAGTTGGACTGCCAAATACCTCAAGTGACTCGCCACCTCGTGTGCAATGTCAGGTGGTCAGCTATGGTCAGAATGTTCCATGTTCTGTGTGTGTCGTGCGTTGGATCGGAGTATATACAACACAATTGTTGTCATCAAAAAAGCACCCAAGCGGCCAAGCGAGCGCCTTGAGCGTAAACCGTGAGGTTGACAGAAATCCGCTTAAAACATGATGCGTGAGTTGGGGGACTAAATTTCAAACCACCTATGACGTGTCGTTCAACAGCAAGTAACAGACTCAACGAAAAGCGTTTCCACCTGAGTCAGCAGTAGTTTTCGCTTGGGCGGCGACGAGATGTCTCCGGTGGTCATTACTCATACACCGACTAAGAGAAGCTTGTAAGTTGAATCATATCAACTACAGAACGATCCCCGGTTGCCTCGACAATCGTTATCGCACCTTGTCCTGTCACTGTCAGCACACCGTGCATCGCGTGCATTGAAGGCAAGCGTGCCCTACTTCAATTCTCGCCAAGCCCAGCGGGTTTCAGCACACGAGGTAACCTGCTACAACAGCAAACCCCACCTAGCAGTTCGGGCCCCACCCAGCAGTGGCCTGGCACTCTTTGAGTCACATACCAAGCGGTCAACATATTGTTGACTCTCTTGTTTCGCAGGATTCCTTTTCCGATGCTGGCATTCAGAGGATCCCAGACTGCGCTTAGTCTGCAACCCCGCCGTCAGCCTCGCACGACATGTCCTGCCCGTTCACCTATTCGGCCCAGGGTTGTGAAGGTGGGGAAGGCTTCCGGTCGGGCAACCCTGACGTTTACGTTGGCGGGTTCGCTGAAGTCTGCCAACCCGTCTCTGCCGCGCAGGCCGCGAGCCAGTTCCGTGACCCTTACTCCATCCTCGGTATCGAAGCGGATGCTAATGAGCAAACTATCAGGAGCGCTTACAGGCGACTGGCAAAACAGGTGCGGTTTGCGGCGCTGGCGTTTGCGCGAAATGCGCGAATTAGGGATGTGCGGATCGGCAGAATTGCAAGGCCATGGAGGTTGCATTGCTCAAGCTACAACAGGTAGACTCCGTCTCAGCTTTTTGGCTCTGGTTCCCGGAACTCTCAGCACGAGATACGCCAGATCAGGGTTCTTCATGTAAACGGACGCATGTTGGTCATATTGTGCATCGTGCCCGCCCACCAACATATGTTGTCTACACCTGGCGTCCCTCGGCAAGAATTGAATAGTGTAGTCCAAGACTGACGTGTGCTCAAGTTGCCCCACGTACCTCCTCATCTGCAGTACCACCCTGACGTGAGCAAGGAACAACACACGGAAATGCAGTTCTTGAACATCAGTGAGGCTTACGAGTTTCTAATCCAGCTCATGCGCCAAAAGCGAGGCGGGGACACTGACAGCAGCACTGGGCAACGTGCAGGCAACTCAGATGCCTTCCATGACTGGTAAGTAATACCTCTGTTCTTTGCTGGTCCAGCACTGCTGTCCCTTGTGACAGTGATCCATTTAGTCATGAGCCATGTTTCACAGGTTAAGAGGCTATCAGTGTTACAGACACCAGAGCAGCATGTGCGTCAGTGTTGTCACGGGGCACGTTTCACAGGTGAAGGCTACAAACTGTTAGTGTTCAAAACACCAGAGCGGTCAGCGTGTGCTTCACCTGTCCTTGCTTCTCTTACACATGTCAGGTACTGGAGCTTCCGCATGAGCCGCACCTGGGAAAGGCAGCAGAAGGAGGAGGGCATGCCATCTGGCCCACCCAAGCCAACATCTACACCTCAGGATGCCGAAGGGTTGAGAAGCCAACTTGCCGGTCTGCGACAGCGGGCGGCGATACGTCGCAACAGGCCTGCGCCCAACCACGAAGAATGCCCTGCTCATGATGCTGCCACAGCTGCTGCGTCTGAGCAGTGGTTTGTGGCAGTGGATGGGCCATCCGACTCGGCAGATCCTTATCTCCAGCCTTTGCAGAAGCCACAGCAGCAGCAGCAGAAGGAGCAGGCTGGTATGGCTGCCAATGCATCAGCAGCTTTTGACAGTACAGAGCTAGACCATGTCAGGTCAGGGGCGGGCGTGCCACCTGCATCTAAGCAGGCTGCACCAGGCTCGCGTCGCAAGTTTGTGGCAAACACTGAAGTTCGTGAAGGACTGAAGGCCCAGCTGCACGGCATGAGGCGTAAGGCAGCCATCAAGCAGCGATTCCAGGCGAGCTCCGTTGTGTGAACAAGCCAAGCCGTTGCAACTGGTACGAGGCAGGAGGATTGTCCTGAGGCCTTGTCTGTACTTGTCTGTTCTCGAGTCTATCCCTGTCACTCGAATGCAGTGGTTGAACCGTGACCGGCCAGCATGTTCGCACTTCATTGGCATCATTTTGGTTTGAACGGTGCCAGAGTTTCAATACGAGCGGAAGATGATCCAACTCAGGATGGACCCATGCTGTGGTGAATGATAGTAGTGAGTGAAGCATTCAGCTAATGCGGTTTGTTGAATGCGTGTTTGGTTGATAGTTGAGGCCAGCTTCTGGAAGAGCGTTGAGAGGTTGCAAAGGGCTTTGTACTTTTAGACCGCACTGACTGCCGGCCACCAGTGTGTGCCCAGGCCTATGACATGATGACATAACATATTGGAAGTGCCCAGTTGGCATGGGCATGAATCTGTGCCGCTTGCCAGGCATTACATTAAACCCATACATAACTTTCCTGTACCTTATGCTTGTTATACGCCCTGGTTTCTTCTTAGCTCTCAGTTTCTCCCTCCTCCAGCATGTGCATGGTCATAATCTGCAGTAAGGCGTCTTCCTTCTTCATCGTCCTTGTCAGAACTTCTATGTATGGGCAGCAGATTGAGGTGCCAGACGTTATATTACTGCCGAGCACCCCTCTGGGCGTTGCGCCAGACAGTGCTAGCCTTGAATGGACATTCATTTCTTCTGACAGCCTTGGATTGGGAGTGTCTGCTCAGCCACAAACCGTTTTTGTGGTCCGTTGTCTGATTGGTAACTCAGTTTGTACTTAAGGTTATGTTGCGAATAGACTGCATGTGAGGCACACCTTTGGCAAAGCCCTGTGGCGGAGCGTTGGCAGATTTTGACCAGCCGTCCAGTTCAGCAGAATGTTATGCCAAATTTTAATTGGTGGAATAAAGACTCTGGGTTTGGCGTTCTGTGGCCATTTTGCAATCGATATTGAGCACATAGAAGGTCCAGGTTGAGGGTCAGGTTGTTAGGACACCGTCAAAGGCGGCCATGAGATATGCAGAGACAATGTTGAGTGCAGTTGCATGGTTAGAGCTGCTGTCCTTGTTGCGAAGCGGCACGCGAGAGTGGAGTTGCACTGAGCTTCCTCCTTGGATACACTCTAGTTGGGTATGTCCGCGATCGCTGTAACACTTGGTTGAAGGACGCGGCCTGACGGTCTGATCCAATGATGGTTGCCAGCCCAAGACTACTGGCCGATGAAAGGGGAACACGACGAAATGTCTAGTGACGACTCAAGAACCTTGCCCTGTCACTGTCAGCACATCTTCGAGAAATCCCGAGAGGTATCGCATCACGAGCTGCAATCAAGTTGTCGTTGGCAGGTGTGGTGAAGCAGGTGCCACAGTCAGTTGTCATGGCAACTGAGGCAACTGCTCCTTAAACAAGCACTGGGCTAGTGATACTGTGGTTCCGCGGGCAGAAGCCCTTTGGATAACTGCTGTTACAAGTCAGAGACAGCTAGAGGCAAAGTTTGTAACAGCATGGCTGAACAAATCAACACTCCTGCAATCCTCACTTCACTCCATGCTGGTCAGTCCTCTCACGTGTAAAAGAAAACGAACACACAAGACTCCGTACTTGTGAGCCAGACACTGAATTGCTCGGGTCAACGATCAAATCACACCAACAATACCAAGGAAATGCCCATGGAAATGGCGACCATAGACACCATACGTCAAGAATATGGCCTCTAGTTGCCACACGTTATGCAATCTAGCACATGCTGCAGGCAGCCCACTCTCTCACATGCACTCACGGCAGGCTGATCTCAACCTCACTATAATCACAAGCTACACTCCGGACTGCTCATCAGACCGATCAATCCAGTATGGCTGAAGGTGATGCTGCGTCTGCACTGGTCATCAAGCACCCACAGCCACAGCACATACACTGCTAATCCTTCCACAGCACAGTCTTGCAGAGTGCATGCTTGGGTGCACCTGTGACGGCCAAATAAAACAACGCACTGCAAGCGCCATCGCCAATGTCATAAATACAGCAGTTTAAGTGAGATAAAGGGGTAAACAAACTTCCTGTTGATTATATTTGCAGAACGTCATCAAGGCAGTCAGCTCCACTGTGTTATGCAATGTCAATGTGTGCCTGCACGTATCCAGCCTGCTCTGGCTCTGTAATATCTACACTAGGGTATGCCTATCCATGCTGCACAAACCGTTTCTCAGATTCAGGCTGAGCAAAGTGCATGACACGGTTATGCTTGGAAAATGCTGTGAAAACACAGTAATGTCTGCTACGCTAAGATGCCCCAACCTACTGCTTCATTGTCAGCTTGGGCTTGGCGATGGCAAATGCCTCTGAATTGAGGAACCAAGAACTCTCCTGCTGCTCAAATTTAACAAGTACTGTTGCCAACAAAAAAGAAGTTTGCCAGTTCTGGGACAGTTTGTGTGAATTGGTCTGTATTACCGCCAGCAACCATTGTGTGTCAGTAAAAC
>QAXH01002800.1:0-27387 GCA_004335635.1 Chloromonas sp. AAM2 | reverse complement strand
GTGTGTGTGTGTGTGTGTGTGTGTGTGTGTGTGTGTGTGTGTGTGTGCGTGTGTGCGTGTGTGCGTGTGTGTGTGTGTGTGTGTGTGTGCGTGTGTGTGCGTGTGTGTGTGTTGGTTCAAATCACCAGCCTGCCCTGGGTAATGTCTTATTGCAACTTGTCCCCAGGTCCAGCCGGTCCGCCCACTACTCTACTGCTTGCTTTTTCCTCTGTGCACTCACTGTCCGATGACCCTATGTTTGCTGATCCAACGTTTGCTGACCTACAATGGCAACTCCAGGTATGGCCTGGTCGCACCTTGGGCCTAGGTTGTGGCGTCCCGCCATCAGGTCATACGCATAGCCTGACAGAATCGCCAGGTACCTGCAAAACGTGATATGAACACGTGATTCTCTGTGGAGATGCACGCCACACCGATCAACAGCTGGCTGGTACGCAGTAAGAGCGCTCCGTCCTGCTCAAGAGGAGCACGGAAGGTTAGCTTTGTGACCGTGAGAGCGCGCGCTATGACCTATGCACATCGACGTCTGGTCCAAGGTACCGGGTTAGTTGAGACGGACCTTGATAACCAACCAAGAGACCATCATCGTAATTGTATTGGTGCACGGAAAACCCTTACCCGCCCAGGTTGATGGCCACTGCGACAGTCGCCAGCTGCATGTCATCGTAACCGAAGCGTGCCTTGAACAAGGGGGCCAGGATGGAGAAGCTGTAGTTCAGGCCGCTGGAGGCCTGAACCAGTGCACAGGGTGTGTGTTGTGTTGTGTTGTGTGGTGGGTTATGGTGCGTTGTTGTTGTTGTTGTTGTTGTTGTTGTTGTTGTTTACATGGCCTTCGGTCCGGGGACATCTGCTCAGCGGGAGCAAGGGCGGGAGGGGAAGCAATCAGCACAACTGCACAACTGCACCAAGTGTTGTGGTGTGTGATGTGTCATGTGTGGTGATATGTGGCGTTGTGGTGTGTAGGGTATGGTGTGTGGTGTGGTTGTCGGGTCGGGTTATGTGTTGTGTGGGGTATGCGGGGCACTGGTGGGGAGTACAGTGACTCACTTTGCCCAACATTTCTCTCGAGGCTCAAGGTTGACGGTGTAGCATGCATGCAACCAAGCGCCAGCCCACCTGGATATGGACTACAGCCAGCCCACCTGGATAAGACATCCTGCTGCCAAGGTGATCCAGCGATTTACTTTCACCATCCAAGCTGACGTACGGGCAGTAAACCTGTGCTGATCTGGGCCGTCGACCCTTGCCTCTCAAACTTCAAATTATCACCAGCATGTGGTCAGCACACAACATTGGTTCAGCATGTAAAGAGGTGGTGATCCAGGGCAGGTTCAACAAGCACAAGAAATCGGTTCAACAGAAATTCCGGCCTGTTTGCTCAAGTGGTGTGAAGCATGACCTGCATGAGTCACGTCTGCACGCATCACATGTGATCACATTCACGTTTGTGGGGTTTCACGGAACCCAGAGAGGCGTCTGCTCCGTTTGACGACTAGCACTAGCGCACGACGATACCTCTCTGGGCCTGCAACTCTTGCATGCGCCTCGGACGCATCAACACAACACGTTGCAGCGTTCCGTCCAAGGTTCACGGCCCTGCCACTGAAGGCGTCCACGACCTTGGTGCAGCCCTGTTGCTTTCCCCCATGAACGGCTTGACCAGACATCGCTCTTCCTGCCAACTGCGAGCTTTGGCCCACATGGCCCGTAAAAGTAGCGTCCAATACTGTGCATGTGGCAGTAGAGGTCAGTTCCATAGCTATTGGCACACAGCCTGCGGGGCTGCCAGCTCTCAGGTACTTTCATGGACCACCGCATCAATTGACTCGCGCGTGGACAGGCGTGGGTGTGTGGCGTTGGCAAAGTAAAGGCATACTGCTTGGGATTGCTGGGCGATGAGATACTCTCTGATGACCTGCTGGGCAGTGGCACACAGTGTTCATGTTAGCTTTTCATGTTAGCTTCCTGTCCACTGTTATGTCAATTAAACTGTATGTTGGCCTTGACTGTGTCTCCCAATATCGGTGGTCAACCGACCCACCATGGGGTGCAATTCCCCTTACAGCCAAGGTCACTAGGCCGTTCGGAAATTAGAGCCGGCCACTGTAAAGATAGGCAAAGAAGAAAAGCTGGAGAAAATAGGGCCGAGGCAATAACCAGTGCACCAAACCAATGTACCATCAGCAAATTCCATGACGAGTTTCCCAGTGAGTGTGATGACAGCAACGCTGGGCTTGGCGGGAGCTCGTGTTTCTGGGGGGTGGTAACGCCGTCATGTGTTTGCCTGTCGGCGCGTTTATGGCAGTCTCTTTGGGTAGGTGGCACCTCCCGCTCTTTGTGGGCTGCAGTTCCCCTGGGCGACTCACAACCACAAGGCTTTAGGGTTAGAACACACCTTTTGAGTGACGACCTCCTGAAGGTGGTAGATGTTTTTGAGTTTGGGTCGCAAGCAGGTCAGGTTGAAGCTGTTGCTGTTCGTCTTGGACAGAGGGCATTCCATGCTATGCATTCACAGCAACCGCACGTTCGCTGCCGCATGGTGTTAACTAGCAAGCCCATGCCTGATCGTATTCAACGAACCTCAACTTCACTGGTTGAGCCCCTGCCCTGATTGTGTTCAAGGCAGCAGGCAAAAGAAAGACGTTAGCCGGTTCTGGGACAATTTGACGGGGTCATGTGGTGAAGTGTGTCCGTGACTGGAAATGAAGTGTGACTGGAAATGAAGTGTGCCCGTGACTGCCGATTTATGCTGATACTGTGCACTGACACTGAGTGAGTCACCACTGCAGTATGTGTGTTCGTCCAGATTGTCCAGAATGAACAGCACATGTTTTCCAGAATGAACAGCACAATGTTGGTACACGGTATGGTGCCACTTCTGGGACAGGCTGCTGTGCGTGGATAAGAAAGAAATCGCCTCATTGTTTGTGATCACTACTGGTGATAAATGCCCGCAGATGTCACATCCGACTGGGGTTAGAGTGAGTGGCCGGTATACCTGTGAACTTGAAAATCGGTGATGTGACACGCCACCGTGTGCTGTGGCTGCGTCATTGGCCTCTGTTGGTCGTGGGTGGGTTTCCCGTGTGTGGGGTTCTCCTCGCTTCAGTTCAGTTCAGTATCAGTTGGCAAGCAAGAGGGTTTCAAGGAAGCTATGGGAAGGAAGCTATTGGAAGCAAGCTATGGACCAGCCTGAAGTTGTAATGGCCGGGTGGACCACACTTTGATGTTTCACGGCAAACTCTACCAATTTTTTTTGTTTTTCATCAAGGCACGTTGATGGCGTTGCCCTGCAGCCACATGCAGCTTCCGAGGTTGGGCTTGCCAGCCGTGGCGTGTTCGCAAGATATCACTGGCAGGTGCTTCGCCAAGCCTTCTCACGCCCGTTGCCTTGTCGAGTTCTCACATCGTCTACCCCGTCACCATCGTCTACCACATCGTCTACCACATCACGCACCACCACCCCATCTCAGTCTCACACGACACTGGTCATGTGCTCACATGTGCACGAATCACCCCGGTGCCATTGCATCATCACCAAACTGTTTCTGGATCTCGCCAGGCCTGACCTTCTAAACGACGCCAACCTTTGGGACGGCGTTCTTGACTGAGCTCCTGATGCTGAACGAAGACGATGCATGGCACCCCAAGCTGCTAGTTGTCTGCGTTTGACCATGTATAGTGTAACTTTTGAAAGGAAGGTGTCCCGTGGGGTGATAGCCACATATACATTCACCAGCCTTGCTGACACGGCTGGACTCCCCTTTACTAGGAGATGCTTGTTGCAATTTGCACAAATGATCAATATTTGCATTGAGCGTGCTTCCTGTGGTTCACCGCCTCCTTGAAACACGACACTTGAACCAGGCAAAAAAAAAAAAGTTTGCCAGTTCTGGGACAATTCTTGCGTCCTGCACTGAAACCACTGGTAAACTCTTCTCTTGGGTCTGATGTGTCTGTCTGTCACCGATCGGAAACGGAAAATCGCTCCGGCCTACTTTGCTCTCGTTTCGTGAATTAGACTGCGCAGTGATCTCATTTTTGAAACGAGTGACGGCGACGCCAGGTGACAGGTGACAGGTTACGGTGACAGGTGAAACATTTTTGGTTTGCTATACATGGTTTGCTGAGACACAAGGGTTCCTGGCGGTAATACAGACCTATTCTCACAAACTGTCCCAGAACTGGCAAACTTCATTTTTGGTACTAACGTACCAACCACCCTGCCAAGAGGCAGTCCCATGCGGAATGCATACTCCAACAGTGTGACGCTGCCTGATACAAGACTGTTGCACAGAATGGCCTCCTCTGCGCCTGTCGGCCACACAATCAATATCACAAACACTGGACCAAAGGCGTCCGGTGCACCAGCAGCGCAGTGACAGCACTGGATCTCAGCTCTGGGATGGTCCAGAGGACTGTCCAGCACTGCCCGGCACTGCCTGGGCAGGGAAGCCAGCGTTTAAATGAACTACACTTGACGTACCAGACCAGTGTAATATCCCAAACAGAGGTGGATCTTTGCCTGCACAACCCCCTTGCGGGGCATGCAGATGGTTTAATAAGCAGGAAATAGTTGCCAAGGAAATTCCATAGAACAGATCAGTATCAAATCTTGGATTTTGACATGGTGAGCTGCTTGCGAGATGGTACAAGGATAGGAACAGAAATCAAAGAATCAAGTATTCGTCTTGTCTCCCACGCACGCCGTACGACTTTACAAAGAACAATCACTCGTCGCCCAAGCCTGTTAAGGTCTTCATTTCTGTTCCAGCCTTCATTTTGCCTGTCTTCAGTGGCGGATGTGTCATAAAAAAGCCCGACAAATTCGTTGCAAAAAAACGAACAAAATTTCTCTGGTCCATTCCTCCGCACCTCGACACCGCGTTCATACAGCAACTTAGTAGACCTAGCTTCTAGCCCAACGTGCTGGGTATCTTTAGTGGGTGGTGTAGATTCTACCTTGAAACAATCTCCTGCTGTCGTCCTCTCACACCACAAGCCAAACAGCCCAGAGAAAGCTCATCACTGACCGAGTAAGAACATCGCCCAGGCCTGTGGAGCCGTCGTGCCTCTCCAGCTCTTCAGCTGGTGAGAATGGGCGGGCGCATCCTTTGAAGCAGGCGCATCTCGGCTCGTTTGAGTGGGGAGAACAGCAGGTTGACTTGCCATCCGCACTTGCACTTCTGCACTGCACCCAAGGCATAATGAAGAGCCGCATAAACTCCGAATTGTCTTCGGTCCTTTGAACAGCTGATGATGATGATGATGACAAATAATCCCAGCCCATGCCATCCGCGCTGCCATCAATCTCTTACGTATCCTCGCATCGTTGATTGGCGTCCAGCAACCCTCTGGGATGAACTTTTTGCTTGCCTTCATGGGGTAGGTGTGCGTGTTGGCAGCCGAAATGGACGTGATGTTGCCTTGCGAGGACCTCGGCGACGAGCTGGAGGACCAAATGCTGCGCCTGGAGGCCGACAGGTGAGAATGGTGGCTGAAGACCTGCGCGCTGCTGCTGCCGCACTATCGGTCACAGCCCGCCTTGGTACAATCAAAATCGGCCTTCTACATCGCCGCACGCCCCCAGCGTTGTGATAGCTTGTGGTTCTACGAAGTCATCGCGACCATGGTATTGTTGTTTCCCGCGATGCAGCATCGACGACGAGTTGTTTGGGGGCGCAGCAGCCTCCAAGTGGATCGCAGACCCGGATTTCGCGCTGCTCGGAAGCCAAGACCCATTTGCGTCTTGCGTAAGCAACAGTGCGTCTTTGCAATCCACGCTGGGGCTTGATGGACTTGACCCCACACTCTGGGCCGCCCAACCGCCCATGCCTGCCAGCATGGTCCTGTGTAAGTCAAATCGGCAGCTCGCATCCACCTCACCCCCATGATTGGCCCTGCAATACATCTGTGCTTGTATGAACTTCGCATCGCAGCGGACTCAGAGTTGGACGAACTCACACGCGCTTCCCGGAAGGCACTGATTACTGCCGCGAAGAGGAATCGCCTGTCGGTCAGCAACTACGGCATGCCGGCACAACCTGGTGCATGGCAAGGCTGTGAGCAAAGCCCATGGTGCGTATATACAAAATCTGCTCTAAGTCCTTGCACTATTACGGTCAAGGCTGAGTATTGCTGCCGTGGCTGCCCCACAGGTGCAATGCGCTTGAACATCATGTGGGCCCATGCAACGCCAAGGCCACAGTTCCAGGAATAGCAGCATATGAGTGCATGAACGAGGTTGATGACACAGGTGAGGCTGGGCCTTGGTTTTATTTTTCCACTTGTAAGCACGCACATCCAAGCAGCTGCACCTTGACTGGGCTCGCAGTCAACCTCCTTTTGACTGCTCATGGTTCACATGCAATGTGCGGGTGCATGCAACTGGGCTGCTGCAGGGGCCATCTTGGACAATGATGATGCTACTCTGCTGGGACAGGCCGACTCCTCAGCAGCAGGGTCAGGCAAGCATGGCTCCAGCGCTACATATCACGAGGAGGGAGAAAACTCAAGCCCTGCTGGACGTGCAGGTGACAATTATGGGGTGCACGTCAACCAGCTGATCTGAGACAATTGCCTTTGTAGCAAAGCAGCAGTGCCACTTTGTTTGCAACATCTGAATGGGTCAGAAGACGTTTGCATTGTGCGGCATGCTACTGGCAGCAGGGGTGCATGGTGTGATTGTCGCACTCATGCACAGGCGTTCCATCCAAGCCTCAGTGGATGGCATGCGGAGCCACTACCGAGACAATCATGATGCGCAGTGTCAGCGCTGGCAACGTTCCTGGAACAGCAAGGTGAGCTTCATAGCTTGTCAGACGCTGCCTGGGCCAGGCCTGTCGCACACACTGCGTTCCCTTGGACCTACTTGGAGTTGCAGCAGCCCATGATCAGGATCTTCAGCATCACACTGGGGCAGGCACTACGCATTTGCCTTGCACAATCCTAGGCGTTTGCCAACCCTTACGAGATGATGAATAATTTCAACTTTTGATTGTAGGGCTCATGCAAGTGCCAACAGCTTCATGGCCAAGCTGGAGCTAGATACTGGCCTGCCGACTAGCTGGATGACTGCCCGTACTAGCAGTCACCCGCTCAGCAACCACTGCCCTGGTGCAACCAACATAGAGCTGCTGGAAACGCCTGAAGAAGCTGCTCCTGGCAACACACCAGCAGTGACAGCCGATGCAGGTCGCTCGCAGCCTGGACAGCAGAATGCTTTGGGAGCTGGTGAGCTGCGTATGGCTGACATGTCCAGCATCAATGCTAGTTGGCCAGTTTTGCAGAACAGTGGGTCACTGGAGCGTACTGCAGCATCTGCTTCTCAGCTTCCATCCAGCTTCATGATTGTGAACGACCCAGCCGGCTGGACTGACACTAGCAGTGGGCCGAGCGAGCACCAGCACGACAAATGCAGCGCTGGAGCGTGGTCGGACAACAGCCACAACAGTGGCGATGATGGTGATGGCATTGCGGGCGAGCGCCGTGGTGCTTCAGCAGACGGTGCTGCTCGGCGTTCACTGCGCACAACCCGTAGCGTGCCCAACTTTCGCAGCATGGCACTGAATGGTGGCAACAACCAGCATGACATGCCACCGCCTGCTGAGCTGCCACCATCAGCCGCAAGTGTGCAACCGGCGCAAGGTGCTTCTGGTGGTGCTGGTGGAGTGCGGCGTGTGATTATCCACCGCTGGCCTAGCAGCACCTCTGGTCCCTCCCTTGCACGCAAATCACGTGCAGCTGAAGAGCTGGCCCGCTCCGGCAGCGCCTACAAGCAGCCCACCAGCGCCAATGGCAGTGGCAGCGATGGACTACGTGTGGCAGTTCCCACTCCCAGTCACAGCTCCGCTGGTTCGCTGGTTGACCTTGCATCACCCCTCAGCTCCGGCCCTTCATCCGTTCTTACCTCCGATCCACAGCGTCTGTTATCTGGCTCTGATGCGGAAGACATGAAGCGTGCTGTTGGCAGCAACAACAACAACACTGAGCGTGGTGGTGAACCCTCGCAGCCCCGACACAGTCACAACTTGCGGGGCCGCACGCATGTTTCTCACGCAGCCCTGCACGAAGGCCTCGTTGGCCGTGATGGCAGTGCGTGGCAGCAGCCGCAGCATGGTGGGCCGGCAGCAGGCGTGGTAGGCGTAAGGACCAGCCGCCTGCCAGAGGTGCCGCCTCCACAAACCCACGTTGGCAAAAAGCGTGGTGCATCTGGCGGGCCTGGCAGTACATGCGCCCGTCCCGTCCCGCACCCGAACGGGCACTGCTGCACCGCCTGCAGCACGACAGTCACGCCTGTGTGGCGTGCGGGGCCGCAGGGGCCCAAGACCCTGTGCAATGCGTGTGGTGTGAGGTACATGAAGGTGGCCAAGAGGAAGTAAGGGCAGAGTGGCGTGCTGCACAAGTGTGGACGGAGCTGCACTAGCACGCCAACCGGTGGGAATAGTGTTGATAGCCCTGCATTCTGTGAGCTTGAGCTTGACAGTGCAAAGCAGTGGGTGCTCTTTGTGCTTGCTGCAGCTTCAACAGCACGAAGCGGTATCCAGTATGTGAAGCATTGGTGCTAGCCTGCATGGCGCATGTGATGCCATGGGTTGCTGAAGCTCTCCAGCGTTTGGTCAGTCCGCCAGCGGTGTTGGGCATTGGAGGTGATGCCAGCATGACTGTCGTTTGGCACGGTTTGTGGACGTCTGAGGCTCACTGGGACTGCTGTTTCTGGTACTCCTGGTTCAAGTGCATGTCTTTACTTACAGCTCGTGTTCGCGAGGTATTACAGCTTTGACTGATCAAAAGGTATTGCAGCTTCTTCACTCTCTTGTTATCTGTCTACGTTTCCACACCGTCTTGACGCATGGCATGCCAGACGAGTCTGCATATGCGTCGTGTGCCTGGTGTGACAGCCATCAATCAGGGAGCTGGGTTTGAATTCAACAGGCAGCCCTTGAAGGGTTGCCAGAACTTCACCACAGCGGGCGATGGTGAAATAAGATGCAGCCCTGCCATGTTTTTTACGGTTTCTTTACGGCTTGTTCTCAATTGGCTTGTGTCATGGTGATTCCCTTGAGCTGCGGGCGTGCTCCTTTACAGTGGAAGCTTGTTCTCCAGCGAATTTCAGGAGGGAATATGATACTACTGTTGCTGGGCACCCTTGAATACAACACGTACTGAGTCAAGGCAGGCCATCATGACGTGTGTGGTGACAAAGAGAGAGATGTGTATGCAATTGGGCGTGTATGCCTTTGCCTTGGAAGCGGCATGCGTTCGCCAATTGCTGCAAACCTATTCTTTTTTACGACAATGCTCATTTCGACAGGCCTGGTGGGCCTGATCTGCATTGTCACCTGGGGCACAAGCCAACAGGGAAGTCTTATGTGTGTGCATTCTGGCATCAGAACCTTGGTGAGTCTTGGTGTGTTTGTGCTGCGCGCCTGACAGGGCTGCAATCGCCCCTGGTGCATCATGATGTCCGCCACAGGCCGTGCATGTCCCCACATGGCAGTCGCCATCTTTGGATTCGAAAGCATAGGACAAGGATGGAGCAGAACGTGTTGTGCAAGGGAGGGTATTGTATTGTTTTGTGTCAGTCTACCTGTTTGTATATAATTAGTACACACAAGCCTTACGGCACTTGGGCTGTTGTCCAGTGGTGGACGCAGCACAGCATTGCACACCCGACCGAGAGTCGTACAGTCTGCACACAAATGGCTTCGGCCAGAAACTTTGACTTCAACGGTAATGAGATGCTTTGACTCAGCACATGAGTTGCCCACTGGACAAACAGACCGAAGCAGGATGAAGGAAGGTTTGTTTGTGATATTGGTTTTGTGGCCGACAGTCACACCTGTATGGACCAGGCGTAAACCTGTAAGGGCGGGGCGAATCTGTTTGCAGAGGTCTGTCGAATGCACTTGGCTACCTGTTGTGCATGGTTACTTGACTTGTTTGCGACCGTGCAGCTGGTGCTGCTGGTTTGCAAGAAGCAGTTACCATTGATGCTTGCCTGGGCTGCCAGTGTGCTGGCCTGAGGTGTCTGCAGTGGGAAGAAATCACCTTTTGAGGAAGCTACTCAGTGCAGGGACAGTCTTGCATCAGACAGGGCACCACACTCTTGGGGTATGCATTCTGCATGGGACTGCCTTTTGGCAGGGCGTTCAAAAGAGCTACCGGCAGACCGATGGTTGGTGCTGGTGTGGTGTGGAGGAGGCTGGAGGTCAGTCAAGCTGTGGTCTGGCAAGGATCAGTGAATTTGTGGTCTGGCCACTTGTCGTTTTTGTACAGCTCATCAGGGTCGAGCTTTTGTCATTCTATCAAACAGGTTGGTATGCTTCCCATGTGCAAGACCATGGTCGTTGACAGGGAAATCGTTCAATCATTTTGGTTACTGTTGGCAGAGTTTGTCAGGCGTTCGGCATATTTTCGCATATGATTTTGTGTTCCAGGCATGTGTGTTTGCACAGTGGAAACATGCGCTGGCTGGAATCACGTTGGGCCACCTGATTTGATTGGTCAATGTGACCACCTGTGAACTGGCCCCTGGACAAGAACTGAAGTACTGGTGCCGATCAAGGTTGTGAATGAACTAGTCCAATCAACCTCACAGAAGTTACCCCAGGCTACTTGTCAGACCAAGTACCTTGACAACACAATCCACGATCCATCAGAATTGTTGTGTGCATGTCTGGTTTGCATGGTTTTCGTGCGCGCGTGTACATGCTGTGCAGTGACCCTGTACATCGATGTGGTCGCGCCACACCCATTCTTTGCTGAGGCCCATCATTACATTCATTTCATGACTGGTGGTTTGCGGATGAGTTATGCACAGAAACAAGTCTCTTAACCATTCTGTAAGCTGACCTGGCTACAAACTTAAACAAGGCCTACCGGTCTTTGCCCTGCACCATGGCTTCTGTCTGTTCTTCTGCAGCAGTTGGCTGTTGAGCAGCAGGACCAATGTGTGCAGCATACAGAAGATTTTGCCATGGTAAGCGGTGAACAGCTTGCTAGCGCGTGCTGAACAACTTGCCACATTCCGCAGCAGCAGTGCACTCTCAACTTGGCCAGCCCGTCGACTCCGCCTTATGACCTGAGCCAGCTCAATAGTGGTGCAATGCTTCATAGTTGCTGCCTTATAGTTACCTAGTTCCGTAGCTTGAGCCTATTCCAGCCATGTGGCTTGTCAACTTTTGTCTGGTTCGCATCACCTGTCAACACTTTGGGTATTTTAAGAGATTTGCTTAAGCGTTTATCTTGTGAGTACACAAGACTGTGTCGTAGAACCTGTAATCATCACCTTGTTGCAGTGCCTCGCAATGGGGCCAGGAGTTACCTCACATCGAGGTGTGTTGAGTCGCAGAAGTGGCACTGTGGTACCGTCTACCACGACACGCACTGTTAACCGCATTGTAAAACTTGCTGTAGTGCAAGACACAGAAATTGTCCCAGAACTGGCAAACTTCTTTTTCTTTTCTTCTAATTCAGCAGTCGCTTTTCTTGACATGCTCCAGTGGCTCTAGCACCAATGGGAGCCCCGAGCTCATGGCCAAGAATGCCTAGTCGCTGAAAATGCCAATCTATTCTGAAGCGCTGCGGTTGAAAAATCCGTGGTGTGCAGGCTTTTAAGGACCCCATCTATTCTGGTAATTTGGGCATCAGCTACCATTGGTGCCCCGCGTCGTAGACCCTCCATCAAGCAGAAGGCCTTGCGGTTTCTCGCGCCTGCCCACCACAGCAAACTGATCTGCAGCTGGCCTGCAGTTTCGGCAAGGTTTTGGTGCTTGCATGAGCGTTGAGGGAAAAGTGCATGTTGTACTGAATCTCGCGTTGAGAACGCTAGTCAAACTCTCTCCGACGGGAGTTGAATCTTGTCTGACCTTGACGGGCTCCAAGTAGAGCCAAGGATGTGCAGCTGCGTCCCACCTCCAGCGTCTCTCAAGCCTAGGAAGATATATAACTTCCTAGTGCCAGATGTGTTCGATAGCAAAACAGTGCCCGACATTGCAGAGCCAACCAATGCGAGCACGATGCGCAAAATCGGCAAGCTCCAAGAATACGTCGAGAAGAACCCTTCAAAGGCAGGGAAGGTGTCAAGACGTTTGAGTAGACGGATCAAGAAGGCGCTGTACGACCATCAGCTGGGCTACGTGCGGGTGGCAGTGGATGCCTACTGCTGCTTGCTCAATGCATCTGTTGAGGAAGGCAGCACTTACACATTCGGATACTTCAACAAGGAACTTGTGCACCAGCCCGATGCTCTGGTAAGAACCTATCTGTGGTGTTGATGCAGCAACATTTCATTCTCTGCATGCAGCCACAATTCAAGGCCGCCCCATTGCCTGCAGATTAGCACCCTGCTCAGCTACCAGCGGCCACAGATCAAGACGTTGGGTGCTCAACTGCTGGCGACATACGTGCATGTTCAGGTGGGACGCACACAAACTGCATGCGTACACGGCTTGCAAGGTGTGCAACGCGGCATACACTTGCCATCCTGCATATGCATGCATTACGCAACTGCACCATGGGTGAGCCGACTCCACGCAGTTTCTGGACAGCATCTGGACAGCAGGCACATGTCATGTGCGACCTGCCGTCACGCATGTGCATGCATGTCCATGAGTGGCAGAGCTTCACCAAGTGCCCGGACAACAGTCATGCACATGCATGCATGTCCATGTCCACACATGCAGACGCCTGTGGAGCATCAGGCACAGTTAGTGGCTGACCTTGTCGCTCGAGTGTTGAAGCTCACAAACAGCAGTGGGCCCGGCACCATAAGCACTCCGGGCACTGAAGGTGGCGACAAGGGCAAGAACGGGGTGACATCCAGTGCGGATCAGCTTAGGCAGGAATGTCTCACTGTCCTCGCTGAGTATGTCAACTTCTGC
Source organism: Chloromonas sp. AAM2 (assembly GCA_004335635.1). Classification (NCBI taxonomy): domain Eukaryota; kingdom Viridiplantae; phylum Chlorophyta; class Chlorophyceae; order Chlamydomonadales; family Chlamydomonadaceae; genus Chloromonas; species Chloromonas sp. AAM2. The sequence continues at coordinate 14,503 of QAXH01002800.1, read as the reverse complement.
CAACGTCTCAAGATCCTGCCACAGCTGCTTGAACAGATCGAGGTGGGACAGGCCAACAATGTGCACTATTGGGCCACACTTGATGGCTTGGGCAGGGGATAGGAAATCACTGCAGGTTTACAAGTACAAACAGGCCTGCCATGATCCGCTTTGGTGTGTGAGGTCGGGTGTGTAGTGTGTTCAACTCGGTTTGTTTATTTGACAGTGCTGTTGAGTGCAGCCTCTGCAGGCTCTACCCCAGACTGGCCTTCACCAGCGGTTGCTGACACTCGTGGTCATGCGAATTCTGCACTGCGCTCATGTTGAAAACGTTGATCACGTGGTCTGTTGCAGGTGAGCCTCCTGGACAGCCTGGAGCAAGACCTGGCAGCCGGTGAGTGCCAGCTGTGACATGTGTGTCATTCAGCACATTACGCGGCTCATCAGGGTTCAACACACGGTACACTGCACACACTGCAAGACCAACCAATGCAGGCGCCGCTCTAATCGAAGCATGAGCGTGGTACCCAAGGGGCTCAACACATGCATGTCAGTGCTGCTGTGGGGGGGGAGATGGGGAATTTATAGGGAGCGGAGAATGAAATACGTGCCAAGGGAGAGTGGCACTGGAATGTCCGATACAGTGGACACGCATGCGCTCAGGATGAGAAAATGGCACGTTTCAGGATTCGAGTAACCTTTGTGCAGTATACTGAGCCATCAAAGCTGGATCGTTGGAATCAAGACGTGCCCTTGTCTCCGCATTCGACCGGTCTGGCTACATCTCAAGCTTGTCATCTGGCAACGCACATATTCATTTTGATGGAAGCAATCTTAAGGGGGCGATCACACTTTCACCAGATTTCCAGCATTGACAAGCTGCTTTATTTACAGGCTGCTCAGCAGGCGAAAGTGTGAGGTCTCCTGTGTGTGCCCAGGTGTGGGCATCCGCAAGCTCGCGGCGACAGAGGGCAGCGATGCACCCTCCTCCAAGGCAGGGGACATACTGGGCAACTTCAAGCCCTTCCTGCAGGTGTGCGTCTGGTTGTTTGTCTAACGTATCTGGTGTGAGTGCTGTCATCAGCACGTTTTTGTGCTTGTATGCGTCTTGTGTTGGGCCTAGTATTGCATTTATCAATCCTGCCGTCATTGGTCAAGCTTGTGAGCGTGTGTTCCTCTTGTGATGGATACTCTCTCAACAGATAGTAGTTGGCGTAGTATGAAAGGAACGGACGTGGAATAGGCTCTCTTGAGTTAGGCTTGTTCAGTGCAAAGTGCAGAACACACAGACGCATGACTGCGTCAGCACCAGCACCAGTGCCTGATGGCTTAGCTCTTTATTCCCGCACAATTGCGCACATCAAACCGCCAAACCAAACAAATCTCAACTTGGTTGGCAAGCGCCTCTGGCTGTTCTTCCCCCAAACTCGCACTATTATTCATGCGACTGCGAGGTGAGAGTGGCCCAGGCAGTGGGACTGTGCCGGAACTGTGTGTTTACTTTTGCCATGTTTTGCAGGACACGAGCAGTGTGCGGCGTGTGGTGGGCGCTCTGCTACAGTGGCTAGACAAGAACAACCGCTGGGAGAACCCGCAGCTCGTCAAGGTCAGGCACAATTCCCCGCTAACATGCTAAGCAGTGCGATCGGACTGCATCTTGCTCTTAAATATGATGACAGACAACGTAGAGGCTGTTGCCTGCTCATGTGTCCTTCATGACTGCGATGGATGTTGTGTCCTAGGCGCTGTGGCTTATCAAGCTCAACCTTCTCCAAGAAACGTCAGCATCAAAAGGCATACACATGCACGCACACACCCAAACATCCGCATCAACAGAGCAGAGACTCAACATCCGCATCAGAGGCTGCTGCTTGCTCACCCCTGCATGATAGCATAGGATAGGATGGGTTGTCTGGCACTGACAGGTGCTTGTGACGTGTTGCTTGTCTGCACAGGAGCTTGTGGGTCTGGTGCACGATGCATGCGGCGGGCTGACCTACCCCCTCACCTCCTCCCTGCTCAGACACTGCGCCAGCGAGCCGTCGCTCACACCTAGGCAGAGGGCCATGGTGGCCAGGCTGGCGGTGCAACAGGTGTGATGGAAGAACAACATGCACGGCTGGACAACTGTAGGCCCATTGCTACTTGCTACTTGTCAGCGTGTGGTGACATGGGTCAGCGTGTGGTGACATGGTTCAGCGTGTGGTGACATGGGTCAGCGTGTGGTGACATGGGTCAGCGTGTGGTGACATGGGTCAGCAAGTGGTGACATGGGTCAGCGTGTGGTGACATGGGCACAAAAATTGCAGGAGGGTTTCAGGCCCATTTGCTACTTGCTACTGTTAACGTGTCGCTGCTTTTTGCTACTTGCCACTGTCCTGAACAGGTGGGAGGGGCGTGGCAGAAGTTAGGCATGCCAATGCTGCAGGCGGGAGAGGGCCAGTCCAGGCGGTACACGCCTCATAGACACTGCTGACACGCGTGTGCCCCATGCACCTCACACACCTCATAGACACTGCTGACACGTGTGTGTCCCATGCACCTCACATGCATCGCACTCCACAAACGCCTGCCCCATGCAGAGTGCCGTGTACAGCCTGTCCGCCTTCAACCTCGCTCTGCTGGAGTTACCCCGTGCACTGGCAGCCTCCCACCGGCCTCAGGGGGCGCAGGCGGCACCAGCCGAAGACTTGACAGAACTGCACGTGGCAGCTGCAGAGGTGGGTGTGGTTATGATATCGTCATCATAAATCTTGTAGCAAGGTAATCGTTGCATGTGGGTACAGAGGTCGATGCTGTTGAAAAGGAGCTACATTTGATGACGAATTCGGTTCCAATCCAGGAGCGGTCAGTGAACGATGCGAACATCTGGCCTCTGGTGAACCTTGTGCTGATACACATTTGCGGAATGGTGGCAGGATCAGCGGCTCAGTGCTTGCACTCTCTATATGGCAGAAGCCAGGTTTGTCAGTCAGCTCACTGCCCTTGTTTTCATGTTCCTATTGAACTAAGGCTGCCTGCATGCCATGCAGGTGTGTGTTGGATTGGCGCGTGAGGTGGGGCATGCAGGTCAGGTGTGCGAAGCCATGGCAACCGTCCTGCGCGGACAGCTGGCCAGCGGGCACGACGGGACCGCGGCCGTCAGCACAGCGGGCATTGACGGGGAAGGGGATGGGGCGGCAATGGGCAGTGGCACGCAGCTGAGGCTGTGGACGTTGGAGTGCGGCTTGGCAGTGGCCGAGTCGCTGCGCACCCTGCCTGAGCAGGTGGGCAGTTGATGGGCTGATCAATGCTGTCTTGCTGTAGCAGTATACGTTGGCTGTTATGAGGTGTTGGAGCTGTTATTGGACAACTTGAGTGGCTGTTGTGGCTGAGTCCTGCAGACTCTGACTGATCAGGTGGGCAGGCGGTGGGGTGTTTGTGGGGTTGGGTGCGGCTTGGCATGGAAGGAGTAAGCAGCATGATGATCGGAGATTTGCGATACAACTGAGCTGGGTTGGGCTACACGTGGAGTGCATGTTTGCTAGCCACCTTGCTTCCAAGCTTCACAGTCGACAAGATCTGACAACAGCCGTGCTTCATTTGCCTTCGGACATGCATGTGAGCTCAGTTTGAGCTTTTAGTGCACACACAGCTTGCCTGAACTGATGAAGGCGTATGAGTGACAGTCTGCCAGTGTGCTTACGTGTGCTGGACATTACTTGACACCGGCTGAGCAGGCAAGGCAACCATATGCGTGTGCGTGTCGTGTTGTGCATGTTCAGGCTCGCCACCTGGGCGGACGCACCCTCCCTCCAGCACTCCTCAGTGCGATCACCTCCGCCGTCACATACGACGGGAAGAACCACCACGCCCCCACCGCCACGCTCGTTTCCAGCCTCGCTGCAAACGGCATTGCACCCGGCGCTGCAACCGCTGCTGTCACAGCTGGTATCGCTACCCACACAGACCCCGCAACCGCTCCCACTACAAATGCAGCCGATGCGGCTGCGGCAGCTGCAGCAGCTGCCACCGGTGCAGCCGGTGCAGCTGGTGCAGCTGGTGCTGGGCCGGCTGGTGGGGACGGCTTGAGCGGGGCTGCGGCTGTGCGGGGGTTGGGTGTGCGGCTGCTTGCGGCTCTCCTGCCGTGTTTGGATGGGCCGCTCAAGGACGACCGACAGGCGGTGCAATTACTGGTCATCGTGGCTGCGTTGGCAGGTGGGGCAATGTGGGCCAACCCAGTCGCTAGGGCAACAAGGAATGGTCAGAAATGAAACACCTGTAGGGATGCGCAACATCAAGAGCAGGTCGAGACTTTTTTTGCCCTTTGAAATCTGTTTTGCAGAATGGCCGCAGGCAGCTTGACCAGGAGGCTTTTTTCCTCTGCATTGGGCTTTTAATCACAGGGCCTTGCTGGCATGCCAAGTATCAAGTTGTTCTACAGTGCAGGCCTGAGTTCACCATTCATCAACAAACGCCCCACCAGGAATTCATCCCTTTTGCTCAATGCTACTTGCTTTTTGCTTTGCCCAGGTAATGTGAGTGGCAGCAATCCCCCAGCACCCCTGGAGGTGGCAGCCGCCAGCCGACTGGTGCGCGCCGCCACGGACTGCAACCGACCCGCCGTCCTGCTGCAGGCAGCCCGCACCGCTCTGACGCTAGGGCATTACGCTACAGTACTGGCAAACGAGGGTGCAGGGGCGGGGACGGGGGCGGCAGGGAATGGGACACGGGCCGTGGCGGCGACGGCTGTGGCTGTGCTAGCCCAGAGCGCCATGTTGCAGCTGGCTGGTGTTGCGCAGTGCTCACAGCTTAATGGGTGTAAGGTGGGTGTGAGGATTGCGCCGTAACTCTGGCGGAACCGGGGCTAATGGAATCCAGAACAGTTTGGAACAAGCAATGGGCAGGGGCTGGGTAGGCCAGTGGTGTGCTCCTGACCTCTGATTGAAACGGCATGCATAAGCAATGATGGCATAGCCAACAGGGCTTGCCATCAGCATCGTTGAAACGACACAACCGTTAGCAGGCGGGCCACCGGGTGCAGTAGCTGAAGCGCTGTGCCTTTCCACACTTGTCTGTCCAGGCAGTCCCTCATCCATGGCTTTTCATATCCCATGGGCAATGTGCCTGGAGCATTAATTCAAACATCGAACGATAGCAGGTGTGCCTAAGGTGCTGCCGCGTGTTCCATGCGCCAAACATGTGCTGCCCAGTGCTCCATGACTTGTCGTGTTTCATGCGTCGCAGATATTCTCTCTTTCTGACTCCCCGCTGCCCGAGCTGATGTCCCCTGCATCTGACCACCTGCTCTCCGCCACCGCTCCCGCTTGGAGCACGCCCACACGGGACACTGCTCTGAAGGGTGCAGGGAAGCTGGGGCCCGCCCTCACGGCGTGGCGGGCTGCGTGCATGGGCGCTCTGCTGTCGGTACGTGGCATGGAAACTGGTGGTGTGGCATCACTGGTAACCGTCTGGTCAACAAGTGCATCTGTTGATTATGAAGCCTTAGCTCCTGTACTTGTAATCAGTTCCAGGAATTTGTGTAACTGCGGGTGCTTGGGATGAGAAGTGAGGTGTGTGAGGTGTGCACCCTTCCAGGCGCGTGCACGCGGGCAGGCCTGGTCATGTGTGTCCTGTCCATCCTGCTGCACACCATTGATAAATCGTTTCAGTCCCTGTGGGGTAGCTAAAAGAAGTGGGAACTGTGCGTTATGTGGACGGCTGCTACACGGGAGTTTGGACACTTGTGTGCTGTGTTCTGATGCGCTGTGCAGGAGGGTGTGCTGCAGGCAGAGTGGGGTGCCAATCTCAAGCAATTCCTGGAACAGCCACTCCACGCACCCCACAAACAAGCACAGCAGCCTGCATCTGCCAGCAGGTCGCTTGCCAACGGAAAACCGCCAGTTGTTTCTGACTCGGTCGCGACCGCGTCCCGGACCAACGCGACCAGCTGGGTCAGCCGGCAGATCAGCATACGGAAGGAACGTCTCAACATCGCAAGGGTCATGGACATTCTGGGCGGCGAAGAGGAGGAGGGAGACGATGAGCAGATGCAATCGCGAAATGCAGAGGCAGGACCATCAAACAGAACGGTTGATGCCGTCGATGTCGCGTTGAAAAGCAAGTCCGGAGTGCCATTGGTAACGGCCGGAGGGAAGCCAGCAGTGGCGCAGGTCAAGACGCTTCAGGACGTGCTGCGGTTAGCGCAGGAGGAGGCTCTGGGTGCCGAACAGGCCCCACTGTGTACAGTAGTGGATGGGAGGCAGCTGGTCACGCAAGTCGAGCAGCTGGCATGCTGAATGAACGCCCACACCAGCACCCAAGGCCAGCCACCATCGCACTCTTTTGCAAACGTACTGGGGCTTTCTAACGTAGATAGCGCAGTTTTATTTGGTTTATTCTATACTGTCGCGCTCCTTGCCACAGAAGCAATGTTCAGTGTCTGAATGAGGCGGTGCTGATTCCGTACCAGCCGAAGGAAAGAAACAGCCATGGATGGATACTGGCAATACAGACAATTTCCAAGCCTGATACATATGTGGTGTTTGTTTGTACTTCTGTCCGTTTTCTGAACTTCTTATCGTTAGGATTACTTCACTGCGTGTGTGTTCGTGCCATGTGTTATTGTATGTGGCTGTCGGATGTACAGCCTGTCTGGCCGGTTCAGAGAGTAGGTGATCCAAGCCTGAATGTTTCCAACTCAATTGCTTTCAACCGGTTTCAACGCACAGGGTGGGTCCGTGCGCTGATGACTGGCTGATGTATAGAAAAGGATGTGAGGCGCAATGCAAGCGGCGGGGCAGTACCTGATGGGACCTAAATATGGATGCAACAAAAGATGGGGAACAAATATGTTTGCCAGTTCTGGGGACGACTTCCTTTTGAGCAACAGGTTGTGGACAGGTTGACTACCTTGTAACTGTCAGTTTGATCCGTGGCAGCAATTATCCGAGCCAGTTTCTGAAGATATACGGATTACCGTCACAGTTTCTGAGGGGAGTCACCCGTGGCTGCACAGCTCTGTTGCAGATTTCATGCTTGACACCTCAAAACAGCAGCACGGCAGTGATGAATAGTAGTAAGTAACAGTGAAAGCAGACAACAGTGGCCAACAGTGTCCGCAAGTATTACCACCTTCATGTGACTTGAAGCCATTGCATAAGCACATGCGGCGTGTTGTGTGACAGCAGTGTGGTGCTTGCCTCGCCCACTGCTTGGGCAGAGATGCTACCAGGCTGCAGTAGGCGTTACCAGGCTGCACTGGCCTGTCTCAGCAGGTATGGCGAGGGTATGGCCCCCTGGCATCGGCCGTGCGTTGTGATGCGTTCCCAGCACTCCCTAACAACAGAGCGCGTACCACATAGCGCGGTGAAGGTCGACGTGGTGGGGCATCAGGGGTGGAACCGTCTGGCGTGAGCCACAGTGGCTGGCGTACTTACCGCTGCAAATCACCGTGTTCCTGTATGCACTGGGCGTCAAGCACAGTGTGGCGGAGAAGGAGAGAGGCGTTCTGACGCAGTCACAATCAATTGACTTTACAATCGATAACATCGCATCTCATATATTTTGGTATCTTGACCCCATATCACATCATGACGACTGGCAAAGTCAAGTCTCTTGTGCGTGTGGCTAGTTACTGTTAGCCATGCTATCAGCTTCTCGCATTCTGTAACTCAGCTTTGCAGAGAGACAGATTAAAATCAACAAATGGCGAACAAATAGTATTGTGGAATAGTAGAGGGCGCAAGAAAATTGCAATCAGCAGCTTGTACCCAGCCATGTGTCCTAGCTGGCCTATCCGATGCGCAACCCGCATATGATTCTACCTGCTGCGATCCTTGAGTGCCTGATCACAATAAATGCAAATGGCTCCGAGCCCTGATTCCATATGTGCATCAAACAAGCACACGTTTCAACAGCTTTGCGGTTTATCCAGCTCATCCCTTGCCTTGAATATCTGCGCTTGCGAATCACCAACAATCGGCCATCATAATCGCTAACAACTGCTAACATAATCATCCATCATTGGCATGATCATCACAAACAACAGCAAACATGGTTATCAATCATCGCCATCATGATTACTAACCACTGCCAACATGATTAACAATCATTCTGCGCATACGAAACTAGAAAACACTGGGGAAGCCAACGAGCCATGCGACATGTTCCTGCTGTACGTTTCAATGACTAAACTCAGGAAGAATCGCCTGCAGATCAATGATTATTTCAGGTATATATGCGCCAGCACGCGACAGAACCTGCAACCCAAGCAACAGCAGGCGGCGGGACTGCCCAAACATTGCACAGACCAGCAGCCACGTCGCCATTGCTGGTGGAGCAGTGTGGTGTCGCTGGCTCTAGTACATGTTGTTGGACTGGAAGGTGTTCTCCTGCAGTACGCAAGACAATTGTGGGGTGTCAGTGAACACAGTGTCAGTATTATTCTGTACCTCTTTAAAACGTTGGCACCATCTCAACAGTAGTAGTTGTCAAACACAGTCTCAACAGTAGTTGTGACAATCGTCGTGGCCATTGCCAGCACTATCCTATACATGCTGTATCATTTCAGAAACAATCGCGCCTGGTAGATATGCAACTAGTGCATTGGATCCTTCCTGAATCAGAACAACACCAACAGCTATTCTGAGCGCAACATATTAAGCAGGTGTGGCACCACTATAAAATAGCTACATACACCCTCCGCTCACATCCTTGAAATCCAGGCCGCATCTCTTCAGGCACTCCTCGCCACCTGTGCCGGGCGCCATCACAAATGGATACTTCTTGATCGCATCGATCAGCTTCTCGGGCAGGCCAGATGAAGCGTGCAGAATATCAGTAGGTACGGTGAAGAGGCTCTGCCCTGCAGAACGCAAGGCAGTGGCATACCATTGATGCGACTGGCCAATTACATACCAGGGCCTGCTATTCACAGGAGCATGCACGCACATGTCCACAGGTTTCTGTAGGCCTGAAAGTGAAACGGGGTGGCAAGGGAACTCAAGCTGACGAAGAAGACTGCTCTGACGCAACTGTTGAAAGGGTGAAGGCTTGGGACTGCAGCCAAGCCACTTCACTGCACATTGTGCGCATATGGCTGTGTCCAGCAAGCGAGCCTACGGGCAACTCAGCTGTACCAGCACTCGAGTGACCGAGACCACTTACACATCGTTTGGGTGCCTGGGTCACGTGTTGCGAAGTTGGCAAGAAACGCTGCCGGCTTGCAAGTTGGGTTGTGGGAGAAGTGCAGGATGCCTGCAAGAACGGTCAACACAGGCAGCTTGGTATGCTGCGAAGGCGACAGATGAAGCTCACACGCAAAAAACAATCACACCACATTGTCTACTGGCATGAGCGCTCGGTAAGATGGTGTGACATACGCCTCGGGTACAAGTGTGCATAGACGTGTTCTGCTATCCCGGCAAGGCGAAACTGAACTTGGGCACGCAAATGTCTACCTGTTGGGATGTGGATGGTCGTGTGCTTGGTCAAGTTGCGCAGCACCAGCTTGCCCTGGCCCCCGTTCTCCTCAATCATGCCAAACTGGATGTCACCGTACAGAAGGAAAGAGATCTCCGCGCCCCGAGGGTGGGTGTGGGGATTGTTGCTAGCACATGGGCCCAGGACAACGACTGTCTGGCCTGCGCCGTCTCCCGTCAGGGTGCTCAGGAAGGGGTTGGTGTTCACTGCAAAGTCGAGTAAGGAATGACGCAGTTAGTCGTCACATCAGCAGCTTTGGTTGGGGTTGGTCGGCAGTGTCCGTGACTGTGTGCTGGTCAACACGGTGGGGTGCGGTGAGGGAGGCATGCAGCATGCGCAAACCAATCACGGCACAAAGTAAGGCCGCGAAGGCCGCTCCAGGCTAATCCAAAAGCCGCTGCCTTTGCTGTACCTTGGTTGGGCACGATCAAGCCGTTGGGCGTCCGATCGACCTCCTGCGCACGCCAGCAAAGATAGTTTCATCAGACATGCATGTTGGTGCCTTGGGCAGCAGGCCGTACCTTATAATATACAGAAGATCGTTTTGAGGCATGCCGCCACGTATGCGCGTCGGCAGCAGGTCTTAAATACAGAACATCGTAATCTGGGACATGATATGAATTCGCCGCTTACCGTAGCCTTGTTGAAATCAAAGGTGAAGCCATTGAACTTGTCCTGGATGCGTTGCTGAGGCTCGACCAAGTCGGGTTTGAACGGAAGGGGTTCAGTCTCGAAGGGCTGCGAGCAGACTGCGCCCAGGCTGATCATTAGAACGAAGATAGCAAATTTGCTGGTCATGATGTCCAATGGAAGTGCTGCAGCAGGGAGTTACTTGGCGGCTGTTCAAAAAACGGTGTGCGCAAGAGATGGTCAACAACTGTGAATAATGAACGGGTTGGTGACCTGCGCATCATATGCACGCGAGTCTTGGGTTGCTTTACGTGCACGTGGAATGCATAACGTGTACGCTCGAAGGAAGCAGCGTAGCGACTGCTCTGTCACCATAATGCGAAGGACGGCGTGCGGTAATAGGTTGTGTCCACGCGATGCCCTGTGAGGGCATTACGTGAGTGCATTACGAGATCTCGGAGCAGCGCTGCCCGCCAAGGCATGGCTTGCCAAGAAAAGCGGCCCGTCAGCAGTTCTACACTCAAGCACTTGAATTGTTGCAGCACAAGGGGCATGCAGCGAAAGAAGCCGCTGCCTGCGAGTCGGTAGCAGCTTAGTGGGTGATGCGCGATGGCTGAACGACTTGTGTCAGATCTTAAAGCTGGCCAGATGGGATAAGTATAAAACCAAGTCTACACCACGCTCTTGTATGCGGGGCTTAGTTAACGTGATGCCCTAGGGGGCCTGCCTAGGTGCTCGCCCTGTTCCTGGTCCAGACGTCCCTGTTATTCGCATGCCCTGTTATACGCATGGGTAGATGAGCCACCCGTGATACGCACGGCTGAGCCTCTTTCGCGTTTGGGAAAGAGACACACCATGATACTGGGGTCAGTTGCCTTGCTTTGGAACACACTGAAGGACTGGATGGACAGCTCCCATGGCCCCACTGACCAGGATGCACCAGCAACAGTTATCGATTTGTGATGATGTTCTGACCGCCAATGACACTTGGGACATGCACCCAGAAATGAAATTAAAATAAAAAAAAGAAGTTTGCCAGTTCTGGGACAATTCTTGTGATGGTCACCCCGCTGCTCACCCCGTGTGCGGTTCACATGCACACATACACATGTTTTACTGACACACAATGGTTGCTGGCGGTAATACAGACCAATTCACGCAAATTGTCCCAGAACTGGCAAACTTCTTTTTTTCAGAGTGATGTGTTACAAGGCCGTATTCCCGTAGCTTGCCTGCGTCCGTAGTCAGTACGAAATGTCTGGCAAGGCCTCCCAGACGGAGCATTCAGGACAAATCACCTCATGTGCTCAAGACCACATACGGGCATGAGCATGAAGCCCCACATGACAAGAAGCAACGACAAATGATTGAATGGCCGAAGATGCCGCTGGTTATTGGATGTAAGGCGCCAGCCAGTGTCAGGTTGCTTCACAATTCAGATCACAGCCAGTCTATAGGCCATCAGCACACAACACCATCTGACCTGTCTACTCATCACTCCTAGGACTTGTGCACCCTAGCATGCATCGCAGACCACACACGCACAGCTGTGATCGATTGTCCGCAGACAATCAGCACAATCATGGGCCGAGGGAGCAGCAGCGTGTAATCTCGCAGTTATGGTGCATGGTTCGGTGTGGTAAGCCGAGTAGAGTGATTGGTGCAACAAACCGATGTAGCCCTGAAGCGCCGGAACAACCAACACTGCACGCCAGCCATCGCTACGAGCAATGAAACCCTGACAGCTGTACACATCCCTTACAGAATCAATCACACGCCAGGATCAGAGACGGTCGGCCAGTGTGGCCCTAGAATTGCTGACCAGTGAGGTCGCTGGCAACAAGCACTCACTTTGAAAACTATCACACGCCCAACACAGTGGGTGTTGTGCGCCTGACGGATGTGCGAATGTAACTGTCCTGGAGAATGAGCTGAAGAGCTAGTGCGACTGGACGGAGGCTGCAGATTGAAGGACATCTCCAGAAGGCCGACTTCCGCGGCAGGTGCGACAATCAAAGAGAAAGGCCGTCTAAAAAACTGTCCGTAACAGGCCAGGTGCCAACACCATCAACTGCCAGACGAACACACCTGCTGCTGTAACAACGTGTGTGTAATTGCTTCTAGCAAATCAAAGCCTAGAATCAAGAAGCCAATCGGACACTGACAAGCAAATGCTGCTCGTGAAAAAGCTTGAACGAGTGCCAAGCCGTCATCAGACAAGTCAGCCTGCCAGACGGTGCTGCACTAAAGCATGGTGATGGTACAGGTTCTGCAACTAAGACCAGTCCCTGACAAGCGTTCGGTGCACGGGGAACAAAACAATCGCATGAACAACTCCGTGTTATCCTGCCTGATGGTTTACTGGACCAACACTGAAATCCCCCTCACGGCCTGTCGTCTTGATCATGGGACACCTCATTTTGCGGTGGAAACTTGATGATTGACGTGCGGCAGGGTGCCTGCCCCCTGCCGTCCCAGGCTAGCCAGAAACGCCCCAACATCTGCTAGTATACAATCCGAGTGCAGCATTGCAGTTGCCTGCAGCGCCGGCTCATGTTGTCTGCTACATTCCAAACAACTCCTGTTGGCATCCTGTGTTGACTGCACCCTGCTGTGCAAACAGCTTTCCCTATAAAACATGTGTATCAATTGACAAGGTGAAGGCAGGGTCATGTGATGGCATAGCAACAGGCATTCTCAGTGCCCTGCACTCCCATATATGGCCCCTCTGATGTCCCGTCAAATGGCCCCTTGCATGAAGACAAAACCGATTCACGACCTGTCATGTCTGTCAACTGTCTGAGCACCTTCGTAGCTCTGTACACCTACGCAGCCTGAATTTCTAAATCTTGGCTACGGCTTGGCTTTTGCATGTGGCCAACACTGCACAGCTGGTGGGCTCATGTAATGCAGTTGGTGCACATGGTATCACATATGCGCCCTGTACAGGATGCCTACCTCTCACACTTCGTCACACTCACACCCCACTCGCATCTCGCTAGGCACACGCAAATCTCTCCTGCACCAGGCTCTGACACCTGCCGAGCAATGTCGCCAGGCCGGCAGTCGACTGCTGCCACATGCAATGCCCGTTTGTGGTTCCCATGCTGTACAACCACACTCATGTGCACGCATGTGACGCCCACTCCATCGGAAAACCCAGAGGATTTTCACATGCCATCTGCCTCAAAAGCGAAGCAGGCAACATGTCACATGCACGCACAACCACCAACCCAACCAATCCCTCCTTCCAACCCAGTTGCGTTGGGTGCACGTGCCCTCAGAAGCGACCCAAGGCACACAAAGCGATCCAACTAGCATGAAGAGCGTGCACCTCCATGTGCCATTCTTACATGGGCGGTTTCGTTCTGTTGCAGGCGGTTTCAAACGTGTCTCTGTGCCACCAGTCTCAGCTGTGTGGTCTCCGGCCCACATGTGGGGTGGGCAGCAGGGGCGCGCAGCAGCTGCCACGCAATCACCTGGAAGCAAAACAAATGGATGGTTTAATAACACACCGTCAAAGGAGCCCCTGTCCGCTTTACAGTGTGAGTCAAGCCAGGTCACGAGTAAAAGCGCATCACTGCAATGCTAGCTAACGAACTGAACAGTTTTTGCTGACATGGCGTTTGCGCTTCTGAAAGCGGTCAAATGGTTTGTCAACTTCTCGGGGTGCCTGACCTCCACACTGCTGTTGCTTTGGCTTCCGGGTTCTTTCCAGCTGGATACCAGCCCCCAGCATCAATGCTTTGGAGGGAGGGGTTGCATTTCGCAAATGGCTGTGCAACTGGCTGCCAGCCTCGCGCTCTCAGCACCCACCGTCATGCCTGAGCTGTTGATGCTGTTGATCACAGCGGCAGGGTTGGCACGTGCTCGTCCAGAAACGCCACCAGGAAGAGTGATCTGTAAGTGTGACAACGTTACAGGCTGGGTACTACGAGTAAGGTCAACTGCACTGACCTACTCAAAGACCAGAAACTATCTCCTTAAATCAGCAGCCGTGCCAGTCAGGACATCAGTCTCAGTTGACTGTAGGCATATGTGTCCAGGGATATCATACCGTACTGGGCGAGGTGGACTTGATTCATCAACATGGCCATGCAAGCTTGCAACCCTCGGGCCAACTCCCAAAAAATACCCAGGCCTTTGCCCCCAGCCTCACCTCTGCACACAGCCGTCCGTTGACATGCATGGCCCCCTGCAGCTCCCGCAGCGCCTCCCCGCACCACCACTGGTCCAGCACGGGGTGGCGACCGCCCACACCGCATCCCGCTGAACCACCTGAAGGAACAAGGGACAAGGCATGGAATAGCATTGCCATTTCATTATGAATACAGCAGTACTGTAGCAGGGCGCGTAATAGCGGTTACCGCAGCAGAGATGGGGAGAGGCTCACAGCAGAGATGGGGAGAGGCTCACATCAGAGATGGGGAGA
>QAXH01002798.1:0-13298 GCA_004335635.1 Chloromonas sp. AAM2 | reverse complement strand
CCCCACTATCCTGCCGCAGGTACCATCATGAGGTGCGCAATGAGGAGCGTATCGTCACGCCCCGCGTGCCCGACTGGAAAGGAAACAACGAGGAGGAGGACGAGCCCGATGCGCCACCGGGTGAGACCGCCTGAACAGTCATCATCATTGACACTGCCCTCACCTGGTTATTGCTGGCCCGGGTCATGTTGGTGCTTTGCTGCTTGGTGCTCCAGGCAAAGCTGTGCGTTGCGCTGTTTCGCCTGCCTATACAAACCTGTGCTCTGCAAGCGTTGCTCAACGACTGTATGCAGTGAACAGCCCGCCTTGCTTCACGTGGCACCACCCTGGCTGCCTGCCTTGCTGTCTGTGGCCCCGCGCTTGCAGAGCTGCCCGAGGTCCCTCCCCGGGAAGTCCATCACGAGCGCATCGAGGACATAGGCGAACCGGTCCACCCGGAGGAGGCAAGCTACCTGCAGGGAATGTGAGACCTTTGGGGGAAGGACAGGCCAGGAAACTGGGGAAACGGGGAAAACGACGTACTTGATCTGGACAGAGCAATTTCCGGGAGGCGTGTGGTCCCAGCGATGCAGCTGGGCAGACGACAGCGCTTTGCATCTACCGACAGTGTCTATTGTGCATGACGCACAGCGTCTACATGCTGACTTTATGCTGCCCAGCGATGTGTGCGCATGCCACGAGCGCACCCCACCACACCATGGCATCTGCTTGCAACCCATGAGCACCATATGGTTCATCAGCCATGTTCCCCGTGTGCTGCCCACCTTTCTCAGGGTGTACGAGATGTTGACTGGCCGTGCCCTGGGCGAGAACCAGCGGCTGCACTTCCCCGGGTCGCAGCCCGTCTCCCTGGCCCGGGCAAACCTGGACCTGCTGCTGGACATGAGGTGGGGGGCGGTCGCAGGGATAACGCTTGCATTGCGACGTCAGCATGGAAGACAGAGAGAGAGCCATGGAAGAATACTTCTCTCCAAAGCGCAAGAGAGCTACAGCCATGCACACTTTTCTCATCTTGAAGTGTTGCCAACAGGCGGGGGCGCGCCGGGCGGGCAAGGAGCATGAATGCCCTGGTCCAAAGAGCAGCTCGCGCGACCACATACGCACTGAAGGCTCAATTCTGGTCAGCAATGCGGCCTCTTGGGCCTGAATATCTCTTGGGCTGCGAGAGCCACATCCAAACACGATTGACGTGTCTGTTGTCGTGCATGTGCCAGTTTGCCTTTTGATGCATAGAGTTGTGTGTTCCATGTCAGGTACTGGGTGTCGTGGAAGGCTGACGGCACCAGGTACCTGCTGCTGATCCTGGACAGGGGCTGCTACCTGATGGACAGGAGCTTCAAGGTGGTCAGGCTGCAGGTGGGGCAGCGGGCAAGGGCCAGGGCTGGGGCCGGGGCTCAAGCTGTGTTCACATTACATGTCGCAGTGTGTGCTGCTCCAGTTGGCGCATTTGCAATGACAGACTGCATGCTGGGCGCTCTGCTGTTCAAACAAGTGTATTGTTTGCTCGACCAGCATTTCGTTGCTCATCAACTTGTGTTTGTTTGCATTGCGTAAGAGTGGACGGGGTATCACTGCAGCCTGAGGGGTGCAACACAGACAGTGTGACATGCGCATTTCCAGATGCGTTTTCCCACGATGGGCCCCAAGCTGATGCTGCGCCCGGGTAAGGCCGTCCCCGAGGGCGAGTACCCCGTGGGCAAGCCGCACCACATGACGCTGCTGGACGGGGAGATGGTGGTGGACGAGGACCAGGGCAACCGATACAGGAGGTGAGGGCCGCAGAACGGGACGCGCGATAGGGAGGGACACTGCCGGATAGTGGAGGGCGGATGAGTTGCAAGTGAGCCAGAACTGGTGGGTAAGGATCTTCTCACCTCAATGACGTATGTAAATGGTCCGATCAGGGACTGTATGGATGGATACGGGAGGAGCACTGGTAGGGTGCGCACGGGTAGGGGCAAACGAAGGGGCTGCTGAGACAGGCACTGGTGCAGTGGGGATCTGTGGTCCGGAAGATAGCGATTAAGATGGCTGACTCGGCTTGATGATGTGAATGGACATCCTTCTGTACGCACAATCACAATTGTAAACTGCACGATTGTAGCAGGGTCAGTTGGGCGGGACCTGTGCAGGCATGGGATGGGAATGTGCAGGCCACAGTGATGGCTTGAGATTGACATGGATCGCTGGCTTCTGGCAGTACAGTAGTCCCTGTCGCAACGGTCTTGGCACACGATGCTGACCCGTCCATGCAGGTATCTGGCATACGATGTTGCTGCTCTCAACGAGAAGCCGCTGCTGGCGCTGCCCTGGGAGAAGCGGTTCAAGAGCCTGGAGGAGGCCGTCATCATGCCGCGCAACAAGGAACGAAGGTGAGGGAATGTGGGGGTTGGCACCCAGCCGTCCTGCAGGCCTTGCTCATGCAGCAGGACTTGCTTCCTCAGGACTTGCTTCCTCAGCAGGCTGCAAGCAACAGCCACCTTGATCTCGTCTACGACCTGCCTGCATCCTAATCCCCGACACCGGTGTCTCTTTTTCCACCCCACTGCATGCGCTTCACCGGTGTGTGTTGCCTGCAGCTACATCCTGGGTCAGATCAAACCCGACAAGGAGCGCTACAGGACACCTCCCTTGGGGTAGGTAGAGCGGAGTCATGCATGGAGCAGTAGGGACAGGCGGTGGTTGCGGGTACAGCCGAGTTGTGCTGTGGTCACGCCCTGGCAGGCCGCGCCCTGGGAATGGTCCATCGAGTGGTCAGCTTGTGGAATGGCTGCTCATGTGCTGCTGCTGAGCAAGGAAGTGGCTTCTTCAGCTCGCTGCACGTCTGGTCAGCGTACAGCTTGCCTTGCCTCATGATGAGTGCAACGCCTCAGGCCTGCCTGCAACACTCAGTACTTGTCCGCCTCGGGCCATGCCCTGCAACCTGGCCTGTGTCCAGGTACGACTACCCCAGTGAGCCGTTCAGTGTGCGGCGCAAGGACTTCTGGCCGCTGTGGCAGTCGCACAAGGTCATACAGATGATCGACCACCTCTCACACGAGGCAGACGGCCTTATCCTACAGGCAAGGGACACACAGCTGATCGTTCCGTCTTCTAGCGTGCAGTAGTACGCTTGGTTTGAAACGGGGTACACATGCACAGGCTAGCTATACAGGCCGTCATCAGGGCGTGTGGGCACACTTGTTGCTGACCTCTCCAGAGCCGCCCTTTCTTCAACCATAAGTGGACGGCCGGCCCCCTGCGCCATGCCCTGGCTCTTGTCTTCCTCATTGCACTGATCTACGGTGTCTCTTTGGCTTGTCCTGTTCCATACCTAGTCATTTTTGCGCTGTTGCTGCTTTGCCCTGGTCATGTGTGTGTTGTGTTTCCTGCAGAGCTGTGACAGTGGGTATGTGGCCAACACCGACAACGCACTGCTCAAGTTCAAGTTCGCACACCTCAACAGTGTGGACTTCAAGCTCACTGTGACGGGCAAGGGCTCAGGCAAACCGGTGCGTGATGGGGAAGTAGTGGGCCTCAGGGTACACTTGGCGAGCACACGTGACGTCACAAGACTAGTCATGGGTTACTGGGACGGCATGAGGGCTGCGAGGTTTGTTCAGACAGTCGGCCAGCGCAGCATGGAGGCACGAAGGTGGCCATGGGAGGACGACCGTCTGTCAAGACGGGCAGTAGCTACTGGCAGCAATCACTAGCAGCAATTGACAGTTGGTTGCTATCAGCTGACTCACTGCTCCACTCCTTGTACGTGCTGCCTGCGTGGCCTTGCACACCCTGCCACTTGTGGGCCAAGGCTTCCGCCTGTCATTCATACTCCCGCACCTCTCTTTCCCGTCAGGCGTACACGCTGTGGCTGATCGACACCCGGCCCGGTGCGGGGCGGCGCAAGGGGCCGGGCGGCCCGCCGCTCACGCCCATCCAAACACCCGTCGAGTTCCCTGTGAGTGAACAGCCCGTGTCCGGTGGCACTTGGGTGGAATCGTGTCCAGTGGTGTGGCAGCTAGCTGCAGTGACAAGGCGACGACAAGGTGTTTGGGGACAGCTAGGGAGGGGCAGCATGGCAGGTCCACATGCAGTGCGGATGCCAGTGCAAGTTTTCTTTCAGCATCTGTTGTGAAGGGTGTTCAGAGCACGCTGTGGGTTTTTGAAGCATGGAGCTTCTGTCAATTTGATCACGCGCTTGCGTGTTGTTTGCCCATGTTTGTAGAACGCTGACGGCCCCAGTCTGGACGGATGCATCATCGAGTGCAACTGGCTGTTTGACAAGCACTGCTGGGCGTACATGCGCAAGCGGGAGGACAAGAACACTCCCAATGCCTACCATGTGTATGAAAAGGTGCGCACATGTGTTCTTTGGTTGTGGCGGTGTGCAGGTCAGGGCAACACAGCCAGAACCTGACCGCGCCTGTGCCCCTGGCCATCGCTTGTGTGGCGCCTGCATGCAAGGACAGGTCACGCAAACTCGACCATGAATCTGTGCTGCTAATAGCTCTGGTGCCTGACCCATGTCACATGGCCTCTCCTGGCCAGGTGCAGCCAGGCACAACGGGTTTGTGATACAGCTCAGACTGAAGGCGTGCTCAGGCTTCAGCAGCCAAGCTGGTGCCAGGATGCCAACCCTTAGCTGCTAGGAATGTCAGAGGCTTGCCTTCCACCACTCTTTTTCTGTGGAGACTCTCGCTTGTTTACTTACTTTACCCTGCTTTGCCTTTGGTGTGCTCAGGTGAAGACGTCCATCGAGGACAACATTGAGGTGCCGGAGCTTCTACAGTATCTGCAGTCTGTGTTCTGGCACACCCCCGTAAGTCAGACAGGGAAGGACTCTGTGCTGCACACCGACGCACACACACACACACTACTGGCCTGACTGGAGAACACCTGCAGTGCACACATACACACGTGACTGCACATATACCTTGCGGCACACAGGGGTTGAACAAATACTGCGATTGACTGCTCGAGTTGGGCGAGAGAAGCTTGCTTTCAATACCTCGGTCACACTTGCACTGGCGGTGATGACGGGCACTGTGTGGCAAGCCGGTGCGCTCCGTTGTTGATATGGCCAGCGCACACAATCTGTGACGCCAGTTTGAAGAGACTTTGCAGGTTCACTGAGCCTTCAGAATGCCATATGTGAGCCTCCCTCCTTTCCTTTGCCCCAGGTTTATGAGAAGGACAGGCAGCTGATCCCGCCTGAGAAGATGCCCCCCGAGCTGCCCCCGCCGCCGTCGGCCCTGCAGACCAGCCGGCCGCTGCCGCCGCCCCCGCCTCTACACCCTGTGGGGCCGCAGGGCGGTGTGTGGGAGGAGCCGCCGCCACCTCCTGTGCAGGAGTCGCTGCTGACGGAGGCGCCTGTGTGAGTGAGGGTCAAGATTGCACTTGGCCAGGAACAGGCCTGGGCCCACACAATGGGATGGTCAGCAGAAGGAGTGTTGCTCAGGCTGTGGCACGACAACGCAGTGCGATTGCCAAGACCAAGTGCAGCATCAATTGTACAATGCCCCATGCGTACGCAACGCCTGGCTGTGTGCACCTACGTTTACATTCAGCAATAGAGCTTTCAACCCAGTGTTTGCATTCTGCGCTTTGCTAAGATTGGCAGTGTGTCGTCTTGACGTATGCTCCACAGGAGAGCTATCATTCGCATTGCTGTCTGTGAGCAGCGCCCGTGTGCTTTCATTCCTCCGCAGGAGCCCCCCCTACTACGGCCCCGAGCCCACCCCCCCTCGTGATGAGTCCCTGCCCCTGGATCCGCTCCTGTGGCCTTTACACGACCCCGCCACGTACCCTTTCCACATCCTCCCGCCCCCACCAGCAGCCGAACTCGATGGCGGCCCACCACTAGAGGAACACCATCCTCAGGGATATGGCCACGCACAGGAGGAGCATCAGCAGGGTGGGGGTGAAAACGGACGGCCGTACCGGCCTGACCCAGACGTAAACCCGTACTACACAGAAGAACACGAAATGCAGCAGCAAGGAGAACAGCATCACATGGGCCATGGAAATGGACACGTGACAGGCGATTCTGAACGTGCAGGCCAGCAGGGGCGGGGACAGGAGGCTCCGGATGGGGGAAGGCCTGGTGGGACGCCCAATGGGGTTCAGGGCGCGAAGCGGGAGCGGAGCGTGGGGGCGTCTGGAAGCGGGGGCAAGCCGGCTAAGAAGCGCGGCTCAACTAAGATTGTGTACGACGAGTTTGAAGATCTCTAGCCGTGTGAGCGAGCCAATTATAACAACAGCTGGATGGGTATGCGGCCTTCACAGTGAGCCAACAGTTTCCTGTCCGGCGGCCTGCATCTGTAGTACATTCATCAACAAGCAATATGCATACAGGCGTCAGCCTCTGCAGTTGATGGGCACAGGCAACAACAGGCTGTGTTTGGTCACACATATTACACCAGGGCAGAGCTGCAGCACCCGCTGGCAAGCAACAGCGCGTCTAGTGTGGCATGCCGCCCTGAACCATCGCCTGTGTGCGTTCATACCACTAAGAGTCAATTTTGGATGACAGCGTGCCTGCTATGCCGGCACACTTGCAGCGAATGCGAGCAGTCTGCGCCTGTGAAGCGCTTTTCGGGAGCAAGCACGCGCCGGCATACCTAGCATACTGATGCCTTTGTCAACAGGCATTGATACATGATTTTGGACAGCCAGATGCTCCTGCTTGTCTTATCATCAGCACCACCATCCGCTCACTCGACGTCGTTAGCTGAGCAGACGTTTTCAGGCCCTGCTGTGCATTTTGTTCAACGCAACCGATGCTGTGGCAATACATGCAGCTTGCCTGGCTTCTACCAATGAATGGTCTGGAATTCTAAAGAGTCCTGGAACACAGAATCTAATCCTGGGCTCAGCCTCGATGCTTTCCCGCAAATGGCTGGCACATGCGTCAGTAACTGCGACAAGGCGGCCTTGACCGGCTCTACGTCCATTGGCTGGGCATAGAAAAAGGCGAACTGAGTGTTCCCTAACATGGCTGTGTGGTAATCCACAGGGGAGAGCTCATTGTTCTACGGATCCCTTTTTCAACATGCCCTTTTCTGCCCGTGAATGAAAAGTGCATGCTTCAAATGAGTAGACTGTGCTCAGCTGTGGTGGAATCAAGCCCAAGCATGACTGGCAGTGCCCTTGGCCACTGTCCAGGGCTGGGCCCATTTAAACGTGCTGTGCGTCGTCAGCAGTTCCGCTCAGTCAAAGGAAAACCTCTTTTATTAAGTCACTGTGTGCTCGTTTTTGTGTTTGAAAATAGGGGTCCAATGACATGCCTAGGACGGCTGCAGAACTTGCATGCCCAGCATCCGTGGAAGGAAAGGCACTCGCACTAGATGTTCATGCTGTCCTGGTCATCTCATGGCACTCTATGGCGTGAATGCATGGACTACTTCTCCGCTGTCAACATGGCCAGACTGTGGACATCATGCGGTTTTATGCCTGCGGTGTCTGCATAGCACTGGCCAGAGTTGGTTTCGCAAAGATAGCACTTTGATTCGTGCCATGGACATGTGGATCATACCATTGGCAGTGTGTCATGTCTGGGTTGCAATCTTCGAGAATCCTTACTCACAGAGTCTGTCTAGCTGTCCGACTCAGTTGATGGATAGCAGCCTTCCGGGTGGACAAGTTGGCGTCCTTTCAGTCGCAATTAAAAAAAAGTGCCACTGCTGGGATACATCGGCCATTACTGTGAAGACAATTCCAACATCTATTTGCAACATCTATTTGGCGAGGGCCAGGCCGAACACAAACAATACCTTGGTAACTTTCAACAAGTTTTTTGTGTTCACAGCTCATTTGCCACGAACATCCATCAGTCCGGAGCGTGCAGAAAATGATAATTGAAAAAGACAAGCAATCCGGCTAATTCCCTGGCTGAGAGGGGGCCTGTGGCGATGGTGGTGGAGGCCCCTGGGCCGTGAGGCTGGCTGCCTGCTGCCGAGGCTGCTTCACCTGCCACGCTTGCTGCTGCAGCTGGGCAAGCTGTTCCTGCAAGGCAGCGGTCTGCTCGACTACGTTGTTGATTGAAGTGAGCAGGCCGGACAGCGGTGCAAGGGTCACGGCGGCAGCCTCCATGCCGCTGGTCACCCTGCACAGCGACAAATGCAACCTCTGGTGTGTGACAACTAATCAAACAAAACTAAACAAAACTAAACAAAACTAGTGCAATTCAGATCCAGAGGAGCAGTCACAACAGCTCAATATCAACCTGTCTGTGCATTAAGTTTTCTTTCGTTTACTCTTTACTGGCCCAGACCAGCCAACCGTTGGACCGATCTAGACGAACGAGCTGAAATCTTTCCTCACTCTGGCAGTGGACTGAAGATGAAACACTGCGGTTGTTCTCAGAAAGAAGAACGCACAGTCCATGACTATGCACACACCTTTTGACATGAACTGCTGCAGCTTGGGCCTTGGATTGCGCGCCATCAATGCGTGCATGTATCCTGGCCTGATCCTCGCCTAGATGCTGCCGCCGGGATGAGGACCACGCCTGGTAACTGTCCAACACGCCGCCTAACTGGGCGGAGGCGCCATCAGATACTGCGGGCACAGGGCAGCGCGTCTCAAGGAACCATCAAATGAACAGCCAACAAGTATCGTCTGGGAAATGTTTGAAGCTGCTTTGTGTGTGTGGTTGTGTTGGCATGCAAACAGCGCTGAAGTGGCCCAGTCGGAGCAGTGACACCGCAGTGTGAAAGGGTGCAACGTGGTGGTTGGTGCTTGTCATGAACAGACCATGCAGCGCTCCTGTGTCACCTGTTCTGATGCATGGCCTGGTGGGATACTGCTTTGCCCAAATCTCAGTATGTCATCCCGCCTCGTGCCGTGTCACCTACTACGCTGTCCGTTCTGCTTGTTCAAGCGCACATTGCCTGGTGAAATGCTGCTGCGCCCCGAATCTGACTTTTCAATCCGCCCACTCACCTCTTTGTATGGCTGTGGCCGTTGCAACATCGAGCGCTGCCTGCTGCTGTGGGGTGGGTGGTGGTGAGACTGCCTGCAAGACATTCAGCGACATGCCCATCACAGTTAAGACGCCATCACATCCATTGCCAGGCTTTGGGCAGGTACACCACCGCATTCCCTTGCCTGCCTGAGAGCTTCTAGCTGCTGCAGAAGGCTTGATGTGAGCGCCTGCTGCTCTGTGCTCGCCTCCGGTCCTCGCGTCACAGTAACGATGCCGGGCTCCTTCGACACCTCCGCACCCATACAGGCAATCAAAGGGCTGCTTTGCAAGCCATGCACAAATGCACAGAATGGGCAACGGCAAACTCTAGGGCTTGCCGCGCCAAGTAATGTGCTTGCGGCATGGTTGCATGGTAGGTCCGTAATGCCTGTCAGCTGCTCGCCACTACATCTACATC
The DNA here is from genome assembly GCA_004335635.1 of Chloromonas sp. AAM2. Taxonomy (NCBI): domain Eukaryota; kingdom Viridiplantae; phylum Chlorophyta; class Chlorophyceae; order Chlamydomonadales; family Chlamydomonadaceae; genus Chloromonas; species Chloromonas sp. AAM2. Next base: position 3,933 of record QAXH01002798.1, on the reverse strand, counting down.
AAAAGAGATTCCGCCCACCGACGGCATGTTATCAATAACGCCCAGCAACTACCCAACGCCGTCCGACGACTTTCAGGCATGGCACTGATGGCCACCGATGGCCCCTGATATGAAACAATTACACGAATCCACGCGTTTCAGAAAGTCGCTCGTCGTGTTAGGTTAGGGTAGGTCAGAACCCTGACCTGAGGTCAATGTCACCACGATGACGCGGCCCTGTCCAGGTCATCTAATGGTTAACAAGGGGTACGAGTATGTGCAGTGGGTTGATCCGCAGGTGCAGCTCGGTAAACAACTGGGACGATAAAAAAAATAGGGCAGGGTCAGACCCTATATCCCGTGGTTGAAAGATGCAGAGAAGGGGATGAAGCGTCAAGTATGTGCAGCGTTCGCAACAAACAAGTGTTCCTTTTCAAGAACATGCTGTACATGCGTTGACCAACAAGTGTCTGGCAGTAGTAGGAGGCCTGACGCACCAGTCATAAATAGCAACATGAGGACCTTCAAAACCCAGCAGGCCTACGCCAAAAAAAAAAGAAGTTTGCTAGTTCTGGGACAGTTTTCAAGAACTGCACTGGAACCAGTGTAGGACCTGCTAATAGTGAGTGCCTCGGTGTGTCTGAGATTCAGGCCGTTTTTCAGATGTGACTTCTCTGAATTTGCTGAATTTACAAAGCATTGACATGACTTCCAACTATATTTGGTGTAAAGTTGTATTAATGTGTGAACACTTCCTAGCCCGTTATGAGACATCACAACATGAATATATTATGATACAACATAACAATCTTCATTCAGGAGTTGTTCAGCATCGTCATTCTGTTGTTCTTCAGCAGAAGAGAAAAAAAAGGAGCTCAAGAAGGTAACCCAACATAAGACAAGCACGCAAGACGGGCGCACAGCGACATTGCACTTGAAATCCAACTGGCATCCCTGGTTGGCACACGCGTTTCCCACCACCTAGTTGGACAGCAGTGGGTTAGGACAGCTCAGGTGACACTGCCTTCTTGATCAGGTCGATGACTTCTTGGCGCACATGCACCCCAGGCGGTGGGCTTGGCAAGGCCTGCTCGGCCTTGGATTTGCTTGACGTGCTCGCTGTATGCCACAGCCATATGCACATCGTCGAAATCTCCGGTGGCGGTTCGATTCAAGCATGTGCTTAAGGCAGAGTTGCACCAGAGTTTGCTGTCCCAGAAGTGGCAGTGCACCGTCTACCACAACACGCGATGTTCACCCCGCTGTTCACCCCATGTGCGGTTCACACACACGCACATATACATGTTTTACTGACACACAATGGTCGCTGGCGGTAATACAGACCAATTCACACAAACTGTCCCAGAACTGGCAGACTTTTTTTTTGTCTTTTGTATTACAAGCTGTGAAGGGGTTTGACTGACCAACGCTGTGAATGGCACTCCAGGTCCACAACATGCTGGCTTATTACAAGCGGTTGCCTGCCAGCATCTGAATCAGCAGCAGCCGCTACGCCGTGCCTGTTGCCAGGATTCTGACCACATCCTTGAGCCGCTGCAGCCCTGCCTGATGCACAGCGGACACCGGGACAATGGGGTGGGCCGTGCTGGAGGCCAGGAGCTTGAGGGCCTGCGAGGGCATGTGAGCAAAATTTCGCACGACAGCCTAGACTGCAATGATAAGGTTGCAGTCCAGACTCAACTTGACTCGCCTCATCTCTTGCTTTAACCCGATTTCACTCTTGGGCTGAAGCGTGCATCCAAGTCTCCAGCAGGCTGTCAACACACTTATCCACACGAACCCACGATCCCTGATGCGAATTCTATGTTCAACTTTGACTTCATTCTACTAATGTTCTGGGCGCCCTATTGCTGGAGGCGCCTGCCCTTCCTCCCACCTGCTGCGGGTCTCTGCATACGTCCACCTTATTGGCGGCTATCACACTGGGCACATGTGCCAGGTCAGCACGGTAGGCCGTCAGCTCAGACTGCACACAACACGGCGCAGCACATGAGACACATGACAAACGGTGTGTCCAGCGTCCTCACGAGACACACCCCGTACCAGGCACCTGGTGCTGTGCCAGTTTACACTTCCAACCACTGGCACCACGTGCCTATGAAGCCTGTGGTTACGTTGCAGTCTTTGATCACACCAGGCTAGCAGTTGGGCACAGTCACCGTGTGACAGGGGGTACACAGAACGTCTGCAGCACATGTAAAACAGCGAAAATCAAGGCATGAGAGCGCTACAACAAAAACAACTCGATCGGCCGGAGCCACAGCATGCGCTTGGTTGCCGTTTTATTACCAAGCTCACTCCCCAGGCCCGCAGCACACACGCCGCTGTTTACCCATTGTCTTCAAGGCATTTCTGTTGTCCTTCCCTCCCACAGCCCCCTCACACCCGCTAGTAATACACTACCTGCTATGCTTCAGGTAACTGATAGATGAACAGGTGTGAGATTGCGTCGCCTCACCTGCAGGACCTGCAGTTGTTGTGCGGGGTTGAGCTCAAGGAGCGCCTCCTGCTGCCCGCCCGATAGGTCCAGCACGTACACCACCACGCGCACACGCTCCACATGACGCAGAAACGCATTGCCACGCCCCCTGGACACGAGCAGGCCAGGCAGACAGTGTGACACACAGACGACGACAGGGCCGGTCAGGCTGCAGCAGATCATGGGCATGGTTTGGCACGAGTAGCCGGGATAGCAGGAACTGGTTTGGCAGGGGTCAGCCTATGGTGATCTACAGGTGGGCAGCCTGTTGGTGCATAGGAATGCATGCGGGGCTGTTCACGCTGACCCCAGCGACTCCCCAGACTGGACCATGCCCTGCACCCCCACTGATGCATGTGCATGCACACCATGGCCTACATCCCCCTCTGCAGCTGCTTCATTGTCACATGTTCAGTGCACAGGGTGGGCAGTGTTCATGTGTCCTGCACTGGGCAGAGGTGATCACAGCAGGGAACAGCCTGGACCCTGCCCCTTGGTCCGCAAAGGGTCGAGCGCACCGCACCCTGTTGGCTTACCGGTTGGCATGTGCGCCCCGGATGAGCCCGGGGATGTCGGCCACCGTCAGGTGGCGGGTCAGGGGGCCCGTGTGCTGCCCCAACCCCTCAACACCGTGGGCCAGGTGCCCGTCCGTTGGCTGGCCGTCTGCCGTGTCATCATCATACACAATGGTGCCCAGCTGAGGGTGCAGGGTGGTGAAGGCATAGCTGCCCACCTGCAATCAAGTAGTGTGAAAAATTCAAGCTTGGCAGCTGAGCAACGTGAGGAGTACCTCGTCCTTGCTAGAGTCAGCTTGCCGAGCCACTTCTGTTGCTTGTACAAATGCAATCAGGCAAGTTGTACAGGCCCTGCAAGCAACTCTTGACTTGCAAGCATAGTCCTGTGCTGCGTGCATTCTTTGCATACAAAGGCATTGTATTCAATGGATCAACGACCCAGGTGTCAGCAGACTTGCATGTGGGTTGCATGTTGATCGCCCCCGCTGCGTACCTTGGCCCGAGCTCCGGTCAGTGCCCCAAGAAGGGAGCTCTTGCCTGCATTGGGCATGCCCTGCGGCACACACACACACATGAGGTCAGCATGGGTACGAGCATGAGGTGCCACAGTCTAGCAAACTTCTCACAGGATGAATGCAAACGACAAGCACAGTGGCTATGAACATGGAGCCACATGAAGCCATGCGGTTGGATGTGCGCAAAACTTTTGTCCGATAGGAGGACTTAATGCAAAACTAGCAAGGCAGAGGCTGCAGCCCACATCTGCACCCTTGAGTGGCCGTGTACATGTGGGCCTGGTGGACGAGGCATGAACCCAAGTCACGGGACGCGCATCAAGTCCGCCAGGCGTGTTTGTTGCCAACGTTTTCGACGCTACACAGGCGTTTCCAGCGGATCATTCCCGTCTCTCACCACGAATCCCACATCGGCCAGCAGCTT
>QAXH01002797.1:0-12966 GCA_004335635.1 Chloromonas sp. AAM2 | reverse complement strand
GTCACGTGCACTGCCATGTGCAGCCCGTTCACATGTCACATGTCACGTGCACTGCCATGTGCATCAGGTGGCGCTGGGCGACCGTGTGACCAAGCGGTACAAAATGGAGTGCAAGGTGCCTATTGACTTTGAGTATGAGATCGTGCTGATCAAGCCAAATGCCAGCTTCCAGGTGTGTACCTCGAACTCGTGGATGCCATCAGATTTGAATTATCACGTGAACGGAGTTGTCAAGCAAGATGTAAACTTGGGAGTGCCCGGCAGCATTGAGGAGTTCAACCGGACCAATAGAGTTACCGTTACCACGTGCGTGTGAGAAGCCTGGCCGCTGTCGAATCCGAAGTGAGGCCCACCCGCATGTCTCAGTCTTGCATACCTTTCCCCTTGGCTCCCCAGGTTGAGCCGCTTCAGGGTGTGGTGCCTGCCCATGGCCACGTGACTGTGTCCATCACCTTCCAGCCTCTCACTCTGGCCACACAGACGCTGGAGCTTGAAGTGAGTCGGACAAGGGCAAGGGCTTGCAACCCCAGCACAGCCATGAGCACAACCCTACTAGCAATCAATCTGCTCTTGCATATTGTGGATGCTGCCGCTTTTTGGTAATGCTACAACCATGCCACACAATCCTTATCGGGTTCGCTACTGCAGCCCATCATAACTAAGCTTCCTTCCTTATTGCCTAGACCATTTGTTTTGCTGTCGACTGCACCCGATAATTGCAAGACTTATTCAGCAAAGACGGTTTCTGCAAGTAATTGCAGCAGGCGTTGCCATCTCATCGTGTGATTGGTACGTGTATAGCCATGCCCCTCGCTTCTGCGACCCCTCCAGGTTCGCCTAGCCGAGTTCAACTCTCAGCCCACTCGCTGCCTAGTCACGGGCTCTGCGTCCCCTGGCCTGGCCAAGGAGCGGCTTTTGGCAGCGGGCAGGACTGCAGTGCTCGATGCGATTGGCAGCGGGACCGACCACGCGGGCAAGAAGACGCAGAGCATGGGCAAGGCCGACAGCATGATGACATCTAAGCAGCTCTTGGCGCTCACGATGGAGCAGCTGGATGGCTCGGATCTCATCAAGGTGCTGACTACCGGGATTCGTTGAACTACCCTATCCCTCGTGCTAAGACAACCAGCCTTGTACACCCCCACTGCTTCATCGTGCTACATATCGCCTCAACGACACGCCTTGCTAGACAAGGCTCAACTGCGCACGAATCTGAGGCTCATCATCACATAACAAGACTGACAGACGCTTTCTGTTTGAATTGTTGCCAGTTATCCAAGTCATTGACTTGAAGTGCTGGATTGAAATTGTTTTTGCTTCCAAGCTCTTGTAGTTTGAGCTCGTGCTCATGGCCCTTGTTCCTCAGCAGTAGGATTGTGTGACCTTCACTGTGCCCACAGGCCGCCCCCAAGCTTGCCAATAAGGGTGGTGGCACGCTGCGTGGCGGTGCAGGCGGTGGGGACGCCTACACCGTCATGCTGGATGAGGAAAGGAAGGCGGCCCGAGGGCCAAGAGACTGCAGAACAGCAGGTGAGATACCTTATCTTATAGATCTAGTCTTGTTATGACTCTGCATTCCTGGGCAGCACTGGCCTTCAGCACAGCAAGGCGCACAACATTTGGTTCGAACATGCAGTGCCTTTGAACAGCCATGCAAGACTAACAGCGCAGACCAAGGGCTGTACAACTGCTGTTGAGGTACCTGTGGAGATTCTGCATTCCTCGGCCAACACTGACCTTCTGTTCTGAACAGCAATTTGAACCAAGCAGGACGAAAGCAGGACACAGGTTGCCAACGGCGTATCCAAATGAATCTCAACGTGCGATGCCCTCAGACAGCCATCCAATCCTACAAGAGCTGATGCACTACACGCGATCATTCAAGCCAATATAACAGCGATCACACCAAACAAGGCGACACGATGCTCACATCCAATCTTGCCAGAACATTGACTGTTACACTGTCGTTGTTGCCCATGTCTTTGTCACTGTTGTTGTCGCCCCATGCGCGTCTCCAATTTGCATTAGATCCTTTGCATGGCGATGGTCATGCTGTGACACCTGGATCTGTGTGTTCAACGTGGCGAGAACCTGGTGCTTGATGACGGGTATGACGGGTATGCACTAGCCAATGACCTCAGGACAGCCCTCTTGCCGGCACCATTGGCCTGCATCACAACCATGAACCATCAAGTCGGCCCTGCCTTTGTCCGCAGGTCCCATCACCACGTTGCCCCCTCAGCTCGTGCCCCCGCCCACCGACGTGGTTGTGGATGGCGTGTGCGTGCCCTGCACCGACCTCACGGCCACGGCTGACGTCACCTACGTGCTCAATCAGCAGCCGGGGAAGCTGAGCATCAAAGACGTGAAGGTGAGGACGTTAGATTGAGTGTCAAATGATGACCAAACTTCAAGCTTGAACGCGCAAGAAGCCATTCATGAACATGAGGATGATGCAGAGGCCGCAGATTGGAGCGCCGATCAATTGGAATCGCATTGTTTGTGGCACTGCTTGCGTTCGACAGGACGCCATCCGCACCAAACAGCGCGAGCAGGAGGTGCATCGGTCCGCCCTGGAGTCCATCATGGCGCACGGACTTAACAGCGGAGTGCACCCACTGGAGCGACCTGAGGTGCCTGCGCACATCAAAGTGGGTAGAACACTCCGTTGAGCAGCTGATGTTGAAGCTGCTTGTGCACCTTACCGTATTCTCAGCTGAACTTCGTAACAAGCGTTCGTCAACGCGATTACAAACTTGTAAAGAGGGTGTCGTTCTGCACATCTGAGCTTTTGCCTTTACGTACTGGATGCAAGCATGCCAGTCCGAGAAGCCAGAAATGGCTTCTACGAAGTAATGAGCAGTCACAAGACTGAAGTTGCTTACACCAACTGGTCGAACAAGTAGATTGGGCATGATCAGCGTGCGTCACTGGCGCGTGGCAATAATGCTAGGCCCGCATGATCACCTACTCTCCTGTCTGCTTGTCTGTGTGCCGTCGCAGGCTGCCCTCTTCGCACAGCTGCTCGCACAGGCAGAAGAAAGCGCACGGCGTGTCGCGCTCGGATCCGGGGTACACGTCGGTTTCGATATCATGGGGGCGGAGGAGGTGGCGGAGGCTCAGCGGTTGAGGGAGGATCAGCACACCGCTCATCAACTCAATACTGAGCTGGTCGCCTCCCGGCGGTTAGAACCGTTATGTGAGCCCGCAGGAGCGCTGCATCTTCCTCTTGCCGGCAACAAAGCCTCGGGTAACGAACAAACGCTCAATGGCGCTGCGTTCGCTGCTACGGCGCGGTCGACTGACTCGCTCTACTCACCGGCCTGGCGATTGATAGAGGCTGACGACTTGGAAAAACGAGCTGCTAGTCAGGTCAGTCCTATTACAACATGGTAATCTCTGACTGCGGCCATCACTGCGTGACTCGCGCTGTACTGTACACAACTTGAAGTTCAATAACAATTCGTTGGTCTCCATGCATTCATTCATGCAATTCAAGCTGCAGACATCGCTTCATTCGCCTTTTCGTCCTGACAGGTCCAATTTCAACGTGCCGTTTGGCAAACGATCTACACGGCGCGGCTACGTAAGTGTCTTTCCCGCATCCAAGGCGTCCTGGCGCAGCTGGGCTGGGACAAGCAGCGCTTGGCGGAGGAGAGCGCGAACCCAGTGCTGCTCATCAGCGAAGCTGACAGACCCGGCACGGCCCCCACCAACTACCTCAAACCGGACAACGTGCGCACACGACCACTGCCCCTGTACAGGTAAGCAACTGCAAGTTGTCTTCACCGTCGAGCTAGGTCATCATCAGCGTGGCTCAATAACAACACCTGGCCGGCTCACTCACATACCAGCGTCACCCTCACCCTGTGCCTTACCCCATTTCAACCATAATTCGTGCTTGTTTTGATCGTCATGGTTTCGTGATCAGCGTGGCTCATCAACAAACCCTCGAAGCCCCAGCGTTGCCTGTGATGCTCAGCTATCCTGTGCCTTCCTTGTGACCTGCTACGTTTCACTTGAGTCTTGATTAATCCTACCGTTGCTTGTGACCTTTGTTTTTCCGTGTGGCCCTATGCCTTAACCAACACATCCCCTGCTGTGCATATCCTATGACCTGTTGCCTCTGCAAACAAAAGCTTGAGCGGCACCTGCATCCGCTCAGCCAACCTGTACCCTTGACTGCGACCTTGCCTGCAGAGACATCAACTTCACTTTCCACGGCCCCTTAGCGCTGTCCCACTACACAGACTTTGACGAGCTTGGGCCCCAGAGGGCGCGTGAGCCGCTGGAGTACCGCGTGCTGGGCTACACCCCGGAGGAGTTCCCCGGCCTCACGCCCTACACGCCACCGCTGCTGGAACAACCACTGGAGGCAGGGGCGGTGGAGGAAAGGTACGCCTGTGGACCGACTTTGGCGCCACAACCCTCAGGTTGCGTAAAACAACCATCAAAAGGCGGCCTTGTGGCAGCATGGCCTTGCCTGCGAGCTATGCAAGCTCATTTGCGTGCCTTGTGGGTGCCTGTGCACTTTCATCAGTCTGTCGCCATGGCCATAGTGCGTGCAGGTCTTGATCAGCCAATGCTGCATGCCTGATGCACGGCCTTGCCTGTAAGCTGCCATTCAAGCCTTTCTCCACTAAGTGTGTGGCAAGCCACAAGTTGATGTACGGCTCTCTCTCTCTGTGTGTCTGGGCGACTTCTACAGCCATCTGCAGCACTCTCAACCACAATTCCGCTCATGCTCATATACGTCTGCTGTGCACAGGTGTGCTGAGGGTCTCCAGCCCAGTGGACTGTTCACAGTGGGTGACTGCGCCGCGCTGCCTGGCTTGCCTGATGCCATGAAGCAGGCGCCCTTCACAACCCTGGAAATAGGCAACAGGTGAGGCCACAAACCGAAGGTTTGAACCTTTGATTGCTCCTGGCATGCACTGACCAGGCCTACCCCAGGAATGCTTTAATGGTGTTCTCGTCTGTTCAACAGTGTACATTACAAAGGACGTGTGTCCTCTGGTGTACCTGTTTTGCCCGTTCAGTTGATGTCTACTTTTCTTCTTTTGTCATCAGCACAAAGGTCAGAACAGTTTTTGCTGCTCGAGTGATGCAAAAGCGTCAGACAACATGTTGTCATTGTGTTCAGGTACACGGCAGACAAGGTGTTTGCCATGCCGGAGCCTTCCTGGGGCATGGACACACAGTTCCAGGTAAGCATACTAGTCATTGTCTTCTCATGAGAGGCGTTGCGAGTCATTTATGCCAACCAGGGAATCCACATGGTAAGGGAGTGATCAGACGATAGAGATGCTGTGTTCTGAAGGCACCTGCACTTGTCCCCCATGTCGCTTTGCATGTTGCCGGTCCCATGTATGTGATGCACTCATGCGTGTTTGGCCCGCTGTGTTTGCAGATCCAGCCTGCGTTGTTTGCTTACTCCGACAGCAGTCAGCACGAGGCGCTGCCCAGCGGGAGCGTGCGAGCGCTGCAGGGCGTGCCCTCCCTGTCGCAGCGCTGGCTACCGCGGTACGAGCGATGGGCCGCACAGCTAACACCCGAGGTGACAGGGGAAGGGGCAAGCAGGCACTCTAGGCGTGGGCTTCTTGTCAAGGACGGGCATTGCACATGTCAGTCTCTACCAATGTTTACGTCTTGCACGAAATCAAACTGGCAATCTCTTGACAATGTGTGCCAAGAGATATCGTTCTCATAGCCATGTTCACCTGCTTAACAGGCGGCGGTCAACATGGAACTAGGGTTTGATAGGGTTGGGAGGGTTGGGTCGGATGGTTCAGACCAAGCTTTAGAGATTACCAGCAACTGGCCGATGGTTGAATATATTTCAAAGCAAAAGCACGTACCTGCCAGGCGAGTGCTGGCAAGCTCAAGCATGTACCTGTACTTGTTTCGCATGCAGGTTGTGCCGGGGTTGATGTCCGCACCGGACCCTGCTGACGTCTTGCATGACTCGCCCGACGACGCGGACAAACCAGCCATCAAGTTCGCGGTAAGTGGCAGAGAACGAACGCGCTGAAGGAAGGAGCAGCAGAGCAGTACACGATAGGGCTAGGCACAAAGCGAACGAGGGCCACCTGTCAGGTGAGCTTATTGGAATGGCAGTCCGTCAAGAAGAAGGACAAGTTGACACCTTTGCACTTGTTGGTGGGCAGCTGGTTGTATGCCATCCTGTCGAACTATTTGGCAGTTGGTGGAGCCAAGAACTGGATACAAGTTGAAGATGTTTGTCAGCTAACTGTGTAGCACGCAATCTGACACATGTCTGTCAGCCTGTTCGTTGTGTACAGGTTCCTACTGACGAACAAATAGCTGCCCTGCTGCCTCAAGGCATGCCCAACATGCTTCAGCACCGGCCCGGCCCCAGCCGGCTCCCGCACATGCACAGCTCAGGCGGAGCCCATGACCGGCCACAGCAGCAGCAGCAACAACACCAGCAGCAGGAGGGCATGAACGTGCAGGATTCGTTGCAAGGGCGGCAGAAGGACAGTGGTGGCTCTGTGTCTGTGGATACTACACAGGTGGGTCGGTGCTGGAGGGTTATCCTACATGCGTGTTGACATGTCACTCGTGACTGAGGTTGTTCTGTGTGCATCATGTCTAGGTACGTATATCCCCATACTGCCTACTCTTTCATGCAGTTGCGGCAATGTTTTACTCATATGCATCACCACGCACTGCCCTCCCACACAACTTCATGTTGTGCTCACGATTGTGGCCTGCCGTACCGTGCATGCAGTTCTTTGAATTGATGCGGCAGCGGCGGCAGAGCGAGCTGGATGCTGAAAAGCGAGCATCACGCACCAAGCTGCTAGCAGAGCTCAATCAGCGAATGGCAGCATACAACGCAGACCTCAACTTGCCATCTGTGTATGCCGCACAACTCTGAGCGGTACACGACTCGGATGCCAACCATCCGATTCAGTCAATCCCACCACATGCACAAACAATTGCGCTTGGTTGCACTGATCGCGACCTGTAAGATGTCTGATATGAATGCCCTGGACAAAGCGTGCGCAACGCCATATCCAGCTTGTTGTCTGAACGTGATCACTGGCACGACCTGGCGCAGCCTTTGCACGCTCCTTGCTGTGAAGTCTCCCTATCTATCAGACAGAAGTCCTGCACCAAGGAGCTATCTGAAGCCATGCTGGGCCATGGCAGGCACAGCGCTGTCGGGTGGGCTGTCACCCACCAGAATACAGACAGGGAACAGTTTAAGAGAAAAAACTCGTCCTTTGATGAACTTTTGATGACCCAAGCCACACTCCTCGACGGTGCTGCCAGCCTGTCCATCTCTGATTTCGGATCGCTCAAACACTCGCTCTTGACACAGTCACACTCCTTGCCCACAGTCACACTCCTTGCCCACAGTCACACTCCTTGCCCACAGTCACACTCCTTGCCTCGCACGTGGACGCCCAAGCAACCTTTAACTCATCCTAATTCCAGTGCTGCATTGATTGTGCTCAAGCCACTCTTGTCTCATTCGAACTCTAGCTCTGCACTCATGATGGCCAGCGCATCTGTGGGCAGCATGAGGAACGTGTCCATGAAGAGGTCGCCGGTCTTCTCAACCTGAGCTGTACCCGCAAGCCTGCAGCACACGCACATGGAACACACAACAACAGCTTATACCCCATCATACACAACCAGCCACCACACTATGTCAATGTTTGCGCCATAAATATACATACACACACCCTTGCAAACCTGTTTGCTCACGATACCTTACTTCGTAAAGCCCCATCTGACGCTGCGCTTTAAACCCAGCGCGCCGCAACTCAAGAAAAGAAAGCTTACTCACGGTTGCCACCTAGATATTCCATATCCGACACTGTGCTCTGGGGTGGGTGTCCTGCACCTCTGCAGACGGATCCAGTGCAATCGACCTCAAGCCATTCAGTATTTCAAGTATAACAGCGCTCCTCTGCCGCCCAGTTGAGTTTTGGGCACCGCTGTTCAGACGAAGTGTGCTGAAACTCAAGCCAGGCAGAAGTCGAAATGAAACAAGTGCAACTGCTGCCCTGTAATCTGGCGGACTCACTTTCCCTTGGCGTCGACGAATGGCGTGCCTGTGCCCTCCCTGAACCGCCCCTTGGTCTGTCCCGTTGTGAGCAGGGTCCGCACGACCAGCGGCGGGGCCGAGTAGAGCGGGCCCGCACTGAATATGAACTGAGCGTCGAAATTTAGCAAGACCTCCCCTGTCAAAGTATTGACTGTCCCCTGCATGGGTGGGCAGGCATGTTGTGTGTCTGCATGGGCATGTGTAGGGGTATAAGCATGGGCATGGGCATGTGTAGGGGTATAAGCATGGGCATGTGTAGGGGTATAAGCATGGGCATGTGTAGGGGTATAAGCATGGGCATGGGCATGAGCGCGGAACCAAACCTCAATCCTTGACAGTTGCAGGGGCTCCGGTTCGGGTAAATGCTGTGCAAGGATGTTCAAGCACAGATACAGCGGCTAGTTTTGACCAACGCAGGAGCAGCAAAGGACGCACCACCTTCAGCTGTGTTTGTGGCTGTGGATTGACCAGCTAGCTGCCGTGCTCGGCCCACCATGCTTCAAGTGCCTTGGCCCTGCCGTATCATGAGCTAAGGATCTCTCTGTAAGACAGCCCTGTCAGCCGGTGCCTTGCCCTGTCAGCCGGTGCCTTGCCTCTGTCAGCTGGTGCCTGGCTCTGTCAGCCGGTGCCTTGCCCTGCCTTACCTCCAGGCGTTGTGTGGTGATGGCGATGCGCAGGGGTGGCGGGATGGGCACCTTGAAGAGGGAGGCTGTTCGCCAGTAGAGGTCAGGGATGATTACAGCCTGCATGCATGCATGTGTGGCCAGTGAAGCTCGTAATTTGCCAAACCAATGGTCAGGGGGTGGTCATCCCGGTTAATTGCATTGATTTGCTGCATGCATGCATGCATGCATTTGTGGTGTGCGCTTGCTCGGTCGCCATGACGCCGTGTCTCACTCTGTCAAAACCTCTGTGCGTCATGACATGCCTGGGATTGACTTGTCACATACTAACATCGCCCCTTTCACTTGCTTTGTGCATGTACGGGTGGCCAAGTGTAAATCTGAGATAAGATCCGTTGATCAGCTTGTGAGATGGGATCAAGGGATCAGACTGTGGGCATGCACATCATTTGTGTGGTTATACGTATACGTAACGTGCACACGCTGTCATCGGCCCTGGGCAGGTCCTGATCCCCTTCACTTGCTTCTTGCTTGAGTATGTCTGTGGGTGTATGGGATGGGAATGCATGGCTAGACCAGTGTGACCGTGAGATGGGATCCAATGATCAGCTTGAAACGTAAGCAGCATGCGAAGTACTTGAAATGGCATCTGGTGGTGGTGCCTTAGATGGCTGCGAAAAGGCAGAAATGCACACGTGCACACAATGCACAGTGGACTGGGGACTACAAGGACTGGCTGTCAACCTGTGTGCCTATGGGTTGGACGCAACCTGCCTAGACTGTCGCTCAGTCGCAAACCCTGTGACACATGCATGGAGACTCCATGGTCGGGTGTCAAAGCCAGTGCCATTGGTGAACACGACCCCAAGACCCTTGCGTTGAACCTGTAGGTTGTACCTGTGGGTCAAAGATGACCTTGAGAAGTCCTTGCTGCCCTGCCACTGGCTCCACGTCTGCCCAACCGCCACCTGTTGAGGCATCGTAGGCAAATCTGCGTGGACCATGGCATGGGCATGTGGCACATGTCAATAGCACGAGGAAATGCAACAAAAATGGATTTTGCCCGTTCTGAGGCAATTCCTGAGAACGCTATTGGAACCAGTACGATCAGTACAGTCAAGATGGGAGCAAGGCAGGGTCCTTTGGCACACACTCCAGCTGTCCCTTGACTGCGATGCTGCATGAGTGAGTCGCTCATCTGAGGTGGCATAGACAATGCTTACACAGGGTAGACGCTGACGCCAAGCTCGCAATCTCGCAGGGACTTGAGTCGCATCCTTTTCACGCTTGAATCCACTTGCATAGCTGCCTCCGAGGTCGAAGCACTAGCAGTTGCTGATACCATCAGCGGTCTTGCATGGCTGGTCAGTCTGCGATGCGTCCTGCCCGGTGAGGTGCAAAGCGAGGCAGGGACCCCACGAGTGCGTGGCAGCACAGAATTGCATGTTTGCGCAAGCATTTTGCAACACTAGTCGTGGGGAACGATGGTTCTCTTGTAGGTTGCAGTCACGGCCAATGGAGAACCCAGGCCAACCAATCCGATGCAAAAAACAACGACGTAACCGCACGTTACGCGTTGTTGATCAATTGTTCTGCGTGCTCGTTATGTTCTTAGTTCGTGATGTAATCAAATGTATGCTCTGTTACGTCCAGGCGCTGTACATGCACGTCCTGAATGTTGGATCAAGTTACCTAGAGGTTTTGTGACGCTGCACCTAACCCTTGATTGACCTATGCCGACACTGTAACCCTTGTTGTCAACCCTTTCTGCTGCTTGCATTAGAATAAGTGCTCACCCTCCCATGACATCACACCCTACCCCTCCCTTGTCCAGCCATCCTACTACGCGTTTGTTGAACGCGACAGCACAGTAAAATCTGATGTTTAGCAGGCGATCGCTACATGCTCGCCGGTGGCCGCGCTCCCATCGTTCTAATACAGGCGAGTGCATCCAAAACCCTACTAGAGCTGCTGCCATGCAGGCCCTACTTCGAGCCACTTCGAGCAGTCTTTGACACATCCAGCAATGCACCTGCTTTTGCTGTTACTCTTCACCACACGGACAGTGCACAGTCCAATGCCCCTCATCAGCAATCATGCAGGCGTGTGTGTCAATGCGAAGCCACTGCTTCACCACAGACTATCACTGCTCCCAGCTCTCCTTGCTTGTTTCAGCATGCCAAGAGTCACGAGCTCTGTTGTTCAAATCAATCAAAGTCCAGCTTTCATACAGCCCCTATGCTTGCATGCGCGTGCTCAGGGCCCCACCTGCCCGGCATGCCTCTCAGTGGCCTGCGTCATGCAGTGCGCATGGGGGCCTCTGCAGGGGCGGCCGGCCCAGCGCCCGCCACCGCACTGCATAACGTTGCCCTGAAGGCAATCAAGGTGTCAGCCCTTCTGGTGGCAGGGGCAGGTGAGACGCACAGCCTATGGACGGAGCTTTAAACTGGTTAGTTGGATTACGCCCTGGTCAGGCATGCACAAGGCCGGCTGACCAAACGAACGCTTGGAGTTCCTTTAAACGAGGGGAACTCACTTGAGCCATTTTCATTTTTTTATTATTACATAGCTTCTCAAGCCACTTGGTTCAAGCCACGGCACCGCAGGACCAACCAGCTAGGCGCTCAGCAGCAGCCAACCTCCCCATCCTAAGCAAAGCATGGGCATGAAGCCCCCAAAAAACATGCACATGCAAGGTTCAGGGTCCTCAGGAAGATTTGCAATTGTGCAAACGGTCGAAATCGTGCATGATCTTGTGGCATCGCCTCGAGGGCCATCCAATGTCCGCCCTGTCAGGAATCTGCCTGTAACGCTAGCCTGGTCACCTGGCTTGTCGGGAGACATGATTTTGGACGGATCATCTTGTTGTGTGCGTTCCTTTGCAGCCTTCCCTGCCTTGTTCCCCTCGCCCTGGGTAGATCCGCGCAGTGCCTAAGCCATCCCGTGTCCTGTGATGGCTGCTGTAATGTGAACTGGTGCCTTTACATCTGTGATGCAGCGGGGGCTGTGCGACCCGATGCAGCGCCAACCTGCACACAGTAGCCTGCTTCCCCTGTCTCCTGCGCCTGCAGGCGTGACCCTTGCCTCGCTCCCGCTGATCGTCAGCACACAGCCGGGCCTGAACGCGCTCCTAGCCCTCATCAACGCACGCATACCAGGTGCGGGTTACTGAGTGTGACCGGGGTGTGACATGTGGTTCAGCTCTGAGCTCCTCCCACCGTACCTCAACTAACATAACCAACACAACTAACACAACTAACATGAGCCTGCCTTTGGACAGGTGCTGAGCACCATAGCATCCCGTCGGCATCAGGGGTTGTTCAGTTTTCCTCAGGCCGCTGCACACGTAGTAGAACATCTTTCTATTACATTATATTATTACTTGTTATTATTTACTAGCAAATCTACTGGAACCTCAGTTTGGCTCAGTTTGGCTCAGTTTGGCTCTAGCACACTCAAATTTCAGGGCTCTGCATACCGCAGCTTCAGCTTGTTAGTACAGCAATGACCTTTGCCTTGTGCAAACAAACGCGTCAACATCTGTAGGCTTGCAACGCTTCACGTGCCAGCAATTGAAGGAACAGACTCGAGCAATGCTCGTGATTGCAGGTCAGATTACTAGGTTCAGGGTTCATCTTTGTGCCCCTTTGTTGAGTGCCTGGTGCAGCCCTCTTGCAATGACCCATTCACTGCTTTGTTGGCTTTCCTGAAGTGCACCTGACAACCATGCAGCAACCTTCTTGCTGGCTGGTATGCACAGGCGAGCTCCAGGCGTCCAAGGCTGAGTTTCATTTGGGCGGTTGGTCCCATGCGGCCATGCGGCTGCATGGGCTTGAGCTGCGGGAGCTGCATGCGGCGGGCGGGCAGGCACTCATGGCAGCGCGGCTCATTGAATGCGGGGGCAGCCCATGGCAGCTCGTAACAGGTGAGGGGAAGCTACACCTCGTTCTGCAGTGGGGTAGCAAACGGTGCATGATCAGACTGGTGATATCCTGCATTAGCTTTAATAGTTACATGCAATTCTAGGGACGTTCTAGATGCTGAATGTCAAAACAAGACAGCTCATGGGGGACATGGGCAGCAACAACACTGATCAGTTGCTCGCATCAACCTCAGCGTCCTTGGATTGAAGGTCAGATGCAGCAACATCACAACATCGTAGTATGCACACACCTAAGATAGACGTGGACAACAGATTGAATTGGTAGATGCACATTCAGCATGCAATGGCGGACATGAACAGCCGGTCAGAATCAAACATCC
>QAXH01002788.1:7915-20564 GCA_004335635.1 Chloromonas sp. AAM2 | reverse complement strand
CACCCCGACCACCAATTGTAACCGACTCGCAACCACCACCACCACCACCCAGCCTAAATTCACAGGCTGGCCGTCGACTCACAAGCAATCAGGCCCAATCAGACCACGGGCCAGCTTCCTCACAGCACGCACACAGGGCGTCTCCAGACCGGTCGCAAGGCACACAGCGCCGCGTGCCATCGAGCCAAGAAACGGTTGAGACAGAGCACGTGGGGCCAGAAACGGCTGAGGCAGATCACGTGGCACGCCGTCGTCTGATAAGCACCGGCGTGACAGTTGGCGTTGTTGTGTGGTTTCCCGAGGACTATGAAACGCAGAGCAGCAGTGTGCCAGGGCTGAATCCGCTACAGGCCGTCACCTTCAAGTGAGTGGGGGTTGGTGTTCTTCTGGACCATACAGCTGCACAGTATGTCACGATATGCAAATCAGGTGACACACCCAGTACGATATTTTACATGGTAAAAACCGACTACATCAAACTTCAAAATAGAAACTGCGCATCTGCCTGCCTTTGTCATGAATAATCATTCGAAATGGAGAACTGCGCATCTGTCTGCTGAGATGACAATTCAGCCCACGCCCCCCTTGTGGTGACCCAATCACTCTGCTCATTTATCTTCTTGCACCCTTCTTTGGCCCTTTTTTGCGCAGGTTGAACAGTGCCCCCACCGCGCTGCTCACGGCCTCCACATACCCCGACCTCTCCTCCGCGGCCCAAACAGTAGCGCTGACCGGCATCACAGCGTTGAAACCGACGGGATACAGTGGCTATCTGTCAAGTTATGGGTACTGTGAGTTTTCCAGCGCCTTCATTGCAATCCTTGAATTATATATACCCATGCCCACATGCATTGAGTGCGAACGCTAGCAAGCCATGCAAGGGACGAGGCTGGATACGATCCTTACCAGCTTTGAGTAACAGAAGGCAACAGAAGGCCAACAGAAGGCAACAGAATCCTCTTGGATTATGTTGTCTGTTAAACTACTTATGCTTGTGCAAAGTATACTCAAGGCTTGTCAAGGCTGCATGCAAAGCAGTTAATGGAGGAGTTGGCTCCGCTTGCATTGCGCCCCCTCCGGGCCTGCTCTCTGCATTCGTCAGCGATTTTTGCAGGGCCTGCTCTGTGCACATCTGCTCCATGCTGTCCCATTGAATGGGATGATGCCCTCTCATTGCTGTCCGCCGGTATCCTCTTGCTCTTATGCCTGCAGACTACCAGGGCTACGGCAATCATTACCTGCCGTACGTACTAGGATACTCCCTGGACAGTTTGTACGACTATCCATGTGACCCGTACTACTACGACTGTGGGCGTAAGTGCGCGTGCATGTACAGACATATCATAGTGATAACATTATAATAACATAACAATAACATACTAGCATGATGATAACATATCATGCGTTCGGCAGCGGACAGCTACTGCTTCTGGATGTCTGTTTACATCAGGGAAGACGTACTGTCTAGACCCTCAGTCAAATGTTTTTTTCTTGCAGTGTGTTCAGTCTGCCTTGCATATAGTCTGGTAGCTTGGTGTGTTGCCTCAGATCTTCAGCCCCTGCTGACCAGCAAGTAAAGCATTCACAATTCAAACATGACCACAGCAGGCAACACTTGATTCCCGTGCATGTGTGTTGTCTCAATTCGTGCATGTGCTTGCAGCCAGTGGGTACTCGGCAGCTGACCTGGACGCCCTGGCTGAGTCCCTAGGCATTCTACCCTACATAGAACTAGACGGTGAGGAGGAGCCGCAGTGTTCTGTGCCCTGTGCTGAGGTTGAGCAGGGGTTTTTCCAGTTCTCCTTTAAGTCAGGGAAGCCGTCACAGGACACAGGACGGAATGTGTGTACCGCCCTGACCTACCCTCAGGGTGGGGCCTGAGGAAGATTGAAGGAGAAAGGCAGGAGTAAAGGCAGACACGGTCGTGAAGGCAGGAAGAAAGGCTGAAACAGGCCTGAAGGCGGAAAGAAAGGCAATACTCAGCACTGCCAGTGCCGTCGCACGTCTTGTGTTCTATCGTAACCAACGGCTTGCACCAGCGATACCTTTCACCTGCACTCTTACCCTCTGTTCCCTTTGACTACGATTGCATGTGCAGCTTCTACTCTCAAGACATGTTTCAAATGATTTTGACATGTGTGCCTTTCAGTGCCCTCTCCTATAACAATCTTATACCTCACTGTATAGGGTTATTCAGCTTCTGCAGGCACTCTACCCTCCTGGTGCATTGACAACTGATCCCTGCAAAACGTCTTGCCCAGGCCTTCCGTACGTTGAGCAGCTTCAGATCACGCCCTATGCGGACGATGGCGCGTACGGGTGGGACATAGTGGACGGGTATGGAATGACGGTTACAGCCAGCTACCAGCTGTGCAGTCGCCCTCCAAACATCAAGGCGAGTGTCTTGTCTTGGCATTGTTTGATGTTGTTTGCCGTTTGTGCGGATTCATGTCTACTTGTCATGTCATCGCATGTCATCTGTGTGCTCTGCACACTGTGCTGGTGATTTGAGATGAAACTGTGTGGCCCTCCTCTCAAACACCAAACACCGCATCCTGAGCACACTGCACTGAATGTGTTACCAAATGATCACAAGGTCTTTGTCAAAACTTTTTCAGGATTCAGTCATGGATGCAGAGCATTGGGGCAACCATGAAATACGATTTGTTTCGTTGCAGAGCCAGTATCGGGGAATGATGGGCGCCTCTCTTTTGGGGGCAGCCAATCATGAAGATAACAATTGTTGGTCCTCCTCATAGACCCCCACTCCAGCGTTAAAGCCAAAAGAGCAATTTTGTTGTAAGAAGATAGGTTCATAAATAGTTTCTAAAACCATAAGTATGCAGGCCTCATTTGTTTCAGTAGCAGGACCACATGCTGGATGCGGAGTATTGGGGCATGATGGCTGGCTCTCTTTCGAAAGCAACCAATCATGACAACAACGATTGTTGGTCCCTCTTATCTGTTTCAATTGCAGGACCAAATGCTGGATGCGGAGTACTGGGGCACGATGGACCCCTCTCTGCGCGCCGCATGCACTCCAGTGAAGGGCATCAACGTCACGGTGCCAACTGACGACAACAAGATGTTCGTTATCACGTTTTTGGCCACCAACAGCCGGAAGAAGTCGGTTGACCCTGCCTACAGAGTGGTCATTGTCACGTCTAGGTGCGAGCATGGAGGGTGATAATTTGATATACATATTTGATATAATATAATCTATTTGATATAATTTGATATGATATGATATTTTATATATATATATATATATATATATATATATATATATATTGGAGTCAAGTAGGGTATCAGCACTTGTGTATTGTGTGTGTATTGTGTGTGTAGAGAGCCCGTCTAATTTGCTTGTTGACACATTTTCCTCGTAGCTGTTGTGCATGCCTTACAGAAAAGCCAGCCATGTGCTGTCATCAGCTTTTGGAGGTCCAAAGCAGTGCACCTGACTCGAGCAGTGCAGTGCAGTACTTGCCATGTGAAGTACTCGTAGTGCAAACAAGTGAAGTAGTTGTAGTCGTACCGGGTTGTTTGCGGTTGCTACCTGTGCTTCACGAGGAAGGGGACCATCTTTTGTGCCCCCGTTCTTGTCTGCAGGTGTCCTCCCGGGGAGCATTGGTGTGCGAAGGTGTCGCGCTGCTCGCAGTCGGCCGGAGCGTGCCTGGCCGTGCAGATCGGTGGGCTAGCAGCAGGTGCGGTGGCATGAAAGCAGCAGGAACAGCAGGGGGTCCAGATGAACCTGCTACGCACAACTCCTCTAGAACTGGCCTATTTGTTCTCGAACTCAGCAGCCTCTCACACATCAAAACTTGGCAATTTTGCACACATCAGCCACAGCTGACGCCCAACTGAGGTTCTTGTTGATGGCCTAACCTGACTTATCGAAATCTTGTGCCGTCTCCCATCTGCTGTCTCAAGAAACCGACGACCACTCTCGTCATCACTGCACCCATCCATGCACCCTTTGTCAAGGCAGGAGCTTTGTGTTGAGCTACATTGGGCGCTCTGATACAAGCCTCTGCTAATGCTTGCCTGGCATTTAATACCCGTAGCAATGGGCGTGAGGGTGTGGCATGCGTGAGAGTGCCTGCTTTGTCCCCTGCGTTCCTTTTGCTTTCTTGCTAAGGGTAGGCCAGGGCGGTGCCCATCCCGTTCCGTGTCCTCTGACAGTTTCCCTGGCGTAATTACCTATATGTACTGCCTCGTCTCCTTTTGTCTAGCGCTTGGTGCACGTGGGCGTCCTTCTGCTGCACATATACCCTTTCACACAATTGTGCAGGCGATCAGTACGGGCGTGCTGCCAGTGCCGTGGTCCCTGCCGACAAGATCCCCCCAGTCATCACCCTCCGGGGCTCGGGCAACCCTGCTCTGCTCACAAGTGGAGAGATCACCATGGTCGATACAGTCACATTCAGGTTGGTTGGCGGTTGAGTTGGTTAGGTCGGTTGGTTGGGGAGCGCCAACTGAACAAACCTGCATCACAGCCGACAGCAACCGTTGGTCGAGTTGGTTTAACGCTGGCCGTTGCCTGGTGCAGCCGACAACAGAAGCCCACGTCACACAGTAAGAAGAGTTTGGTCTGCCATCGTAGGCGCCTGTGCTTATTTGCAACCGCTAACCACCGCTAACTGCCGTGCAAGCCAGCATGCACCGTGTATGCTTGTTGCTGGAGTGCCAGGCTAGCAAGTTCCTTGCATGCTTGCTGCTGCTCGTCCCTGCCGCCTCCCTATTGAGTAATTCTTATCTAACGTACTGGCCAGATAATAAGCTGGTGATCTCTCTCAGTTGTCTTCCCTATGACTTCCATGCAGATCACCAGGTTTGTCATGCTCGATTTTGGGACTGCCGGTAAACCTAGTTAGCATCTACTGTCAACAATGGTGATTGGTGATTATGTCATAAAGGTGTGAACCGTGGCCATGAATGCACAACTTTTTCAAATTACCCCCCCCCCCCCCCCCCCCCCCCCCCCCCGCTCAATTCAGATCCACCTGGATGGACCCCGGTGCCACGGCAACAGACGTGGATGGGTTTGGGGCTAGCTGGAACCTAACCCGCTTCATCCTGACCACCCTTTCATCGCCTGTGGACACCTCCAGGCCCACGCCACCGGGACGAAACTTCAGCTACACACTTACATACACAGTGAGATAGGAACATTGTTTACAGACATACATAGCCACACTCTCACAGACACAGTGCGAAACTGTACATGTTTACATCAAACGGGCACTGTTTGGTGCTGGGGCGGCTCACTCCTTGCCGAACAATAACTACTACGACCCAACTGGACTGGATGGTCAAAGTAATCGCCATAACTAAGAAAGGCGAAGGGAAGAAGGTGAGGTTAACTTAACTTGAGCCCTGCCATTCTATCATCATTCTATCATTCACCACGATTATTCAAGCTTGCAAAGCGTGACTGGCCCATGCTCCCCATGTGTCTCACCAGGTGTCGGACGTTTCTGGAAACGCGGCCCGTCCTGCCATCCGTCTGGTGCGCATTGCCTGCCCGCTTGGCGAGGAGTATTGCCTCGACCCCGCCTCCCTCGCCCCCTCATGCACCGTCAACAGAGTCTGTGGGCTGGCGTCGCTGGGACTGTCCTCGGGCCATGCATTGGGTGAGTGGTGCTTGCACCTGCTTGCCTGATTGGGTTTCCCGTATGTTGGCCGTTGTTTCTGTTGGAATTCGTGCACACAATGTACTGACTGTGCTCCGGCCCTGGCCTTGCATTGAGGTGTAACTATCGTATCTGCTGCTGTGACCCTCTTTAAGCATGAGTGCCAACAAATGTGTCGCTCTGTGGTTACCTGGTGCCCAGCAACAGCAGGTAGTGGTTTACTCAGGGGCAGTCATGCAGGCAGGCGGGGGCAGGCAGTCATGCAGGCAGGCGGGGGCAGGCAGTCATGCAGGCAGGCGGGGACAGTCATGCAGGCAGGCGGGGACAGTCATGCAGGCAGGCGGGGACAGTCATGCAGGCAGGCAGGAACAGTCATGCAGGCAGGCGGGGACAGAAGCCCACACCACAAGCGGGTAGTGCTTTACCAGTTGGGATTTGTGAAGCAAGGCCATGCAACGGAGCTTGATTTAATGACCTTGAAAATTGTCTCGCATCTTGATTGCTCTGCTTCCGCCACACTGCTGAGACTGTCTCCCTTGTGTTCCTGCCACACATTTTGCACCTATTTGCCACGTTTTGTTGCTGACGCTCTGCCTGTGGCGCACTGTTCTGCCGCTCTGCCTGTGGCGCGCACTGTAAACCGTTTGTTCTTGTTCACTGCTGCTAGTAAACCGTTTGTTCTTGTCCAGTTAACATGCGTGGTTGCCTGAGACATGCAGGACAGCATGAACATCAGGTATTGCATTGTGTTACTAGCTGTGCTCCTGCCCTGTGCGCAGGCCTGCCCAGCCAGGCAGCCAGCACCCACAGCCTCACGCCCCCCACTGTCGCACTCATTGGACCCAGCGTCGTGACGGTCCCGCAGTTTGGCAACTACCAGAGGTGGGCCTGGTGATCACAAGTGACGCAGTGATGCAACTGGAACTGTTCAAAGCCACGTCAGAAGGTTTCTGTTGCGCCCTGCTTGTCAACCCTTGCAACAAAACCATGTTTTCTGGCACTTGATGCACGCTTGGAGCCATGTTGCCTGACTGTATTCCAACCTATTCATCGCACTTTCATCTCGCTGGTCTCGTGCCGTGCCGTAGCCGCTGAACTTGCTACCGTTGTTGACCGCAACTAAGACGTCAACCAAAAAATGTCGTAAAGCACAAAAAGTCTAATCAATAGGAAGGCAGCCTGACAGTCAGTGTAAGGGCATGCATGCACAAACTCCCGGCAAGGAACCAGCCAAACTACCAGCACAGTGTTTCTGGTTTTTGTTTCTGTGGCCTGACCGTTGTGGCCTTGCCTTGCCCGTCAAAATCATTAGCCTTGATATCATTGCCATCATTACCATCATGTTGTCCGTGCCTGACTGTGCGTGACCATGCAGGTGCCCGCCCTCCGCGGGTCCCACGTGGCTGTGTGAGAGGGGGGTGGATGCACGGGACGAGCTGGACGGACCCTTGGATAGCGCTGTGCGGGTCTGTGGGCAGCACTTCACATCGGTGAGTTGGCTCGAGCTGCTGCTGCTGCTGCTGTTGTTGTTGTTGTTGTTGTCGTTGTTGTTGTTGTTGACAACCAATGTGGTGTTAATTATTTGTGGTGTGATGTGTGGTTTTCGCAGCATCCTGGCTCTGGCAACACTCCGCTAGTGGGCATAGCCACTGCATGTAACATAAACATGGGCGTGCCTGGAACCTACAGCATCACGCTGAGTGCTTCAAACAGCCGGGGCCTGTCGGCCAGTGTGACGCGGACACTGGTGGTGACAAGGGTGTGCGAGGCGGGAGAGAGGCTGTGTGATGATCAGGTGAAGGGGTGGCGGGGGCAGAAAACGTGCAAGTGCTGCCTGCAAACCCAGAGCAGGTTTGCCTTGAAGAGGAAGAAAGATGCTTTGTAGGCAAGGAAAGGCCAACTGTGGTCTCAGAAGCTGAGTGGGGGGTTGCGACACCGACACTGTGGCCGGAGGTTTGTATCGGCATTGTTTGCATGAACAGACTTCTCCACACATTTACAGGCTTGCGCCTCGCTGTTCGTCCACCTGCTAGTCAAGACTGTGCCACCAGATTACCAGAGTGTCAGTTGCCTTGTGCTGTATGCAGGTCACGTGCAGGTCAGAAAAACCTTGTGTCACTCTTTATCCATCCGTGGGTTGAACCATGAGAAGCTATGTAATGATGAATGATGATGACTCTTCATCCATCTGCGATTCAAAGCTGCGGCACCTGACAGCCACTATTCTACGGCTTGATGCATCGTGTGCTGTATGCAGGTCACGTGTTCCAGTAACAGTGGTAGCTGTGCCTCAGAGCTGGCAACCGTCCCAACCAACACCAACTCCCCAACCAACCTACCACCGGTGCTGGAGCTCATCCTAGACCCTGTAAGTCAAACAGGTCGAAGAGGATTGGGCCGCGGATTAGATAAGGACAGGGTATATTTTGATCTCAAGAAAAGGGACAGCTGGGGGGACAATTGAGAAGAAAGATGATGATGTACAGATGTATGCATTGAAGTTTCGTATCAGACGAGCTGGGGTCATTACAAAAAGTACAACAAGTACAAAGTACAGCAAGCTGAAGCAGTGCTTTTGAAGAAGGGCCAGAGCAATTATAAGGTTGCCACCCAAAAGTCAGGCACCCCTCAGCTTCCCGTGTGTTGCTTTGTGTTGCGTTGCTGTTGCACTCTGTTCCGTCTGCCCCTTACCATAAAAGATCCTTATTCGCTTGGTGTCATCCCTTTCATCGTGTGCATGCAAAGGCGCTTCCGGCACAAAACGTTTCCTGAAATTTAATCCACAGGCACTCACTCATTCGCTCACTCCGTGACCCACTCACTCACTCATTCACTCACTCACTCACTCACTCACACAGCATTTCCTCGTTGCAGAGTTCCGGCATGACCCGCGTGGTGCTGGTTCCCCGCGGCCTCACCTACACCTGGTGCAACGGATCTACCCCAACTGCTGCACGTGAGTGGCTGCTTGTTTTGACATCAAATATCTCAACTAAGCAAGAGACGGTTATGGAAAGAGGAGGGGGTAGGTGAGGGCGGTGCCTGTACAGTGCCGTGTGCGGTCCTGGGGCTCCCATGGTGACCACACATTATAGCATTGGTAGCATATATAGCATTGGTAGCATGTATAGCATTGTCAGGCAGTGAATGGACCAGATAAGCACAGGCTTCGATGGGAGTCACATAACCCATCTGTCCTTTCTTAATTTGCATGAATCAGTTGCTCAGTTGCATTGGATCTGGTGATGTTGGCTGCTGCTGAGCGCCTGGATGGTTGGTCCTGCGGTACCGTGGGTTGAACCATGATGATGAATAAGCTGCTCAGGGCCATGCAAGATCAATCAGGACGGTATCCAGCCTCGTTTCTTGCATGGCTCGCTAGCGTTTGCGCTCGGAGCATGTGGGCCCGCCTGCTGTAATCTGAGTAATCTGATATCAACTCAATAATAATCTTGTCAAGGGAAACTTGCAAACCCACTCGAGTACTGGTAACAGGTTCAAGTTTCTGAATATTGAGTTTTAAGTTTTGTTTACACTGTTGGAAGGCTGACCATTGCTCTTATTGATGATGACCACGATGACCAACTGATTGCAGGCCCCTGTGAGGTGGGTGCCTGTGCCCATGTTGCTGCCCTGGGCCCCTGTAACAGTAACAGTAAACGGATAGTAATAGTAATAATAATAGTAATAACGACAATAATAATAATAACAGTAATAGTCATAATGATATTAGTCATAGTATTCATAATAGTCCTAATCATAATAACAATAATGATAACAATAACGATAACGATGATAATAATAATGATAGTGATAAAAATGATAATGATAATGATAATGATAATGATAATGATAATGATACCATGTATTGCAGGTCCCTGTGAGCTGGGTGCCAGAGCCCGTGACCCCACCCAATCCCCTCTAGGCCCCCAGTCAGACCTGACCCCCTACATCATCGTGTGCCCTCCGGCTGCATGCCTGTCGGGCAGCGGCTGCTCGCCTGCAGTGAGTTTAGTTCGTTGCAAGCTGTTAGCAGGCGGTTACTGTCTGTTGGTTTGGCCAGTGTCAGCCCCCAACCCGTGGTAAGTTGGTTGCAAGCGGTTGGCCAGTAACTGCCGTTTGGCAGCCAGCAGATTCAGAAGGCACTGTGCACAGACTAGTCACAAAGATTACAACCCCTCTTTACCGTGTAGCAGGCTCATGCATCTGAATCCGCCTGCACCCATCTGTGCCTTGCACCGGGGATGGTCCGCCAACTAATCACCTTATGCATTGTGCAATGCACCTGGATGCCTTGTGTGCAACGTCCAGCCAAGCGCAAGTGCAATCAGCAATTAAGTGGGCCGCAGGCGTTGTGACCGAATTCTTCATGTGACCTTTCTTGGCTTGACGATTGTCAGGCGCGTAATTCTTGGAGAGATATTGTGTCTAGCTGCAGTACCGTGTGTTGAACCATGAAAAGCCATGTAATGATGATGATGATGTATGCCAGTCCCATGCGCCCATGAAAGGACCCCTTGGTGCACTGTATCTGACTAGAACCTTGCCCTTGCATGCCTTGCGCAGGAGATGGCTCGCCACAGCCTGAGCTTCAAGGGCCTGACGGGCTGCGGCCTGAACCCCGAGGCTCCGGTGGGCTCCGTGTTTCCCGTCACCTTCTGGGTGTGGGGCCGGGGCCAGCCGGCACTAAACACAAGTGTCACACGCACAGTAGTCATCAGTGACAAGTGTGATGGTCACAACTTCTGCCCGGACTTCACCGGAGGCTTCTTCTGCTCGTAAGTGCGTTGATTGTTAGCTGTACGTTGGAAAGGGGTTGGCACAGTGCTGGGCATATGGATTTGTTTGCATCCGAGAAACTGTAACAGGACATGGAACGGGATTGGCGCCACCCTGACCTACCATAAGCAAAAGAACAAACTAGACTAGCACATGGGGCTGAAGGAGGCACGTCAGACTGTTCCTCACACGTCAGGCAAAGAGCTGTTAGGAAGTGGTTTGATGCAACATTGTTCGTCAGACTGTTCCTCACACGCGAGAGAAGGACCAGCAGGCTCGATTAGTAGCCGTACTAAGTCTATCGTTGTACTTGTTGCACATTTCCTGGTATTCTCATGGCAACACTGTTACATCATTATAGACACCTAGCGCACTTTTCGTGATCGCACTTTTCTCAGCACTGTTCTCTACCCCAACTTGCCACAGAGATAATTCTAAACATCTTAAAAACACCTGGCACTCTTTTTGTGATTGCTGCACGGGCTTGCCTTGCAGCCAGACACAGATTATCCTGACGTTATTATCGGACTATATTATCACAGATTATCCTGACTATATCATCGGACTGTGTATCATATCATACTGTTACATCTTAGCTCTTTTCCTACCTGTTGCAGGGGCTTGCCTTGCAACCAGGCACGTGCCCTCCTGGATCCCCCAGCCAAACGCCCCACCCTCACCCTCACGCCCGCAAACACCTCAACCGTTTTCGTGGAATTCGGCACCAGCCCCTCTTTCTCCCTCCTGCCTTGTGCTACTGCCGCATCCAAGGGGTGTGGGGCAGTGGCTTACGACACAAGCTTTTCGTTTGACACGAATAACGGTTCTGTTGGGGCTCTTGCAACCACAGCAGTGGACATCTCTAATCAGGTGGGACTTGAATGTGGCTCTGCAGTCTGCACGCTTGGGTGGCCTGTTGCTAGCAACCCATGCATCCCATGCCCACTACGTCAAATGAAGCTGCATATGTAGTCCGTTCTTTGTGAGTGGTCCTTCCCATCTGCCAAATGTAACACATAACAAACACATAGTTTGCAACACATAGCAAGTGTTACATAAGAAATGTACAATCGCCATGTAACACATGCACCGCCTCGTGTGTATCATGCGTATCATGCATGCAGATTCAGCTCCTGTCCATGACTCAATGCGCGGTGGGCAGCCCCTGTCTGGCGTGTTCTCCGGACCAGGCAGCCATGCCAGGGGCATGCGCGCCGGGAGTGTACGTGCTAAGGTGAGATCAGCAGTGTATCCGACAGTCAGATCCGTGTTTTTGTACGTCATCCTCTGTGCTTGACAGCCTGTGGGATTGCCAGCTTGCCAGCCTGTTTGTGGTGCGTCAGCTTTGGTAGCTTGGTTGGTTCAAGTGCAGTGGCAGCCTGCCTTATCAAGCAGGTGCACGGGTGCTGCCCGTTTGGTCAGCGCACTGAGCTGATTTGCATTTCTTACTAGTGCAGTGGTGCAGTTAACAGTTGTGGTATTTGTTTTCCCTCCCTGCCTCCCTTGCCCCCGCTGAGCAGTCCTCCCGGGACTGAAGGCCATGTAAACAACAACAACAACAATGGGTGCTCTCGCCATGTCGAGCGTACACAGTTTTCTCATCACTCCTTTGCATTTGAGGCATTTGACAATATATTTCTATGTCACTGCAACAGAATACAACACGATTGTGCAGATACTCCATCCAAACCAACTCGTCCCAGCGTCCAGTGACCTTGGATCGCACCCTGGTCATCTACACCCGCTCATACCTGGACCTGCAAGGCGTGCCTGTGTTCGTGAACATCACGAACCTGGCTAATGCAACCGCATCAAGAGACTCCATCCTGGCCGCTGTGCCTGGCAGTGCTGGATTTGGGGCTCAGGTAGGGCTGGTTCTGGTTTTTCTTTAGGGTTAGGGTTGGGGGGGGCATCAGGTAGGGTTTAGCTGCCAGCAAGGTGCGCGCAATTGCGTAGCATATAGTGCATGCTGTCGTTATCCATTTGGTTGCAGATGACAGCACCCGAGTGCAGGTGCTGGAAAGCAACTCAAACTTGATATATATTGTGATTCGGGCCATGCACGCACCTAAGGCCTTGCTCAGCCCTGACCCTGTCCAAAAGGGTTCAGTGGCTAGCATGCACTGCTGCATGGAGTCTCAGTGCAGTGCCAGTGTGCCCATGGCAGCAGCTGTACCCATGCGCCCATGGCAGCAGCTGTACCCATGCGCCCATGGCAGCAGCTGTACCCATGCGCC